>JAKNDB010000068.1:8137500-8412500 GCA_024305405.1 Dirofilaria immitis
CAAAACATTCAAATTCATAAATATTGTGCACAATTATTATAAGAAATGTAATGACAAAAATATCTAGCCAGGAACTGGCCACATTGCGCTCACAGACTGAACAGCAGAGAATGTCATCACATGAAGATATACGCCATAAAGAATTAGTTCCGACACCCCGTCAGACCAGACCGAAAAGCATGCTTTCTGGACCACTTGACGAGGATACTGGCATTATTAGGATAGAACGTAATGGTGGCCCGGAACGTGAACAGCGTCCACAAAATACACGCAGTCCAGAACGCCTGAACCCGATAATACCTCGGCAGCAGGTGCTATCTGAGTAATTTCTATGGATTTGATTAAAAATGAGTGAAAATGTAATGAAACTTATTAACGCAGAAATTTAAAATAAAACAGAATCGTGTCTTTTTTTTTTTTTTGCATTTTTCTAATATTCAGGTACACTTGCGATCGCATGTTGAAAGAGATGGTGCGCTAACAACACCTGGTCAGAGAAGAATAACTGCTGATTTAGAGCGTATCAGACGAGAAAAAGATAGAGAACCGGATCGAGAGGAGCTTCTTCCGCCACAACAAATGCATAGTAATTCGATTTCACCGAGACAGAGTATGAGTGGTACTTCTGAGGTAAATAAAAATTTTCTTATTCATCCAGTGCTAGAAAGCTTTCCAGCAGACTGTTTTCTTAAATTTTAATGACTTTGATTTTCAGATGTTCTTGTCTTTGTGGTTCGCTTGCGGTTTTAGGAATATATTTCATTTTTCTTTTCCAGTGCCGTTGCATTTTTTGCATTACTGAGATTTCGAATTGTATGATAATCAGCAAAGTTTAATGAATGATGGAAAAAAGCCAAGATATAATTCACTTGATTTAGACTTCATAAATTATTTAAAGCCTTGTCATTCTTCATCATTCTCTGTTTGAAGAATCTTTTATTATTCGTTAATGGATAGTATTATCGTTTCTGCTATCCAGATCTTTTCCACTGGTCTTTTGAGCTATCATGGTAATGTTAAAATTGAGGCCAAAATGCCTACAGAAATAGGAAATTGTAATTAAAGAATCCAAATAATGTAAAGGTGTTCATCGGATCACAAGCTGAAAGATCCTTAATCCATAAGTAAAAAAGGACATATCTCATTTCTAGTATGCTTAAGTCCGATCAATAAAGCCATTGGCTTTCCTTTAAGAAATTTGAATTTCAGCCAAGTTCACTAGAAGACGCGCTATCAGATTTAAACAAAATCAAAGCTATCCTACGTCAGCACGAGAGAAGAATTCGCTTATTGGAGGACGAAATAGCCGAAAAAATATGGCCGATACATATAGCTTCTAGAAAAATCAAAAATTTTTGTGATGCCTGCTGGAAGGTGCGGGATTCTAGAATATTGGTATTATTCAGCAGTAGTTTTTAGACAGATTTCAATGTGGTACTCATTATGCAAAAAGGATAAATGCAGCAGGAAGAAAATAGCCAATAGAAACTATAAAAGTTTGATAAATTTAGCAAGGAGAAAACAGAGTTTCTGTGATTACCCATTTAAAGATGAAGTTAACAATGTTATTTTAATCTTTTTAGTGCCTTTCCTTTAAAGATTAAATTGTAATCGTAAATTGACTCGTTTGAATGTAAACTTCCCGAACTCTGAAAACAAATGGTCAAAATAAAACTCAGAAATGTATGCACAGAAACACGCAAAAGAAATTATTTCAATATCAAGAGAAATTGCAGCCGTCGGGTTACTAGCGTGATGAGCTTCACATAACACAGACAGAAAATATTAATGCATGTATGAATTTCTGGCTTCTCGAAAAGAGTCGCGGAAACAATACGTCTGATTCAATAAGTCACAGGTGTAGAAACGCATTTTTTTAGTTCCTCAAATGTTCGCATTACTGCTCCGAACTTTGCCTGTTCGAATGTTTAGAACTGCTTATTTCATTTCAAATTTAAATCCAGCTTAGATTACCACGCAACTTTTAAAATTGTATAGTTGACAGTTTTAACAATGAAAGGAAAATTTTGCATAAGAACGCAATAACTATTGGACATTATTTGAAGGGACTGAATGAAAGTTCTGAGGTCGGTCCATGAAGAGCTGAATAAGACAAGCAGGTTTCCTGAAATTTGACAACAGAAACGGACGAATATTTTAATGATTAGTGTAGGTTCACTTATTTCAAAAGCTAAGCAAAGGAAGTTCAAGCAATTTTGGTAAAATAATGATAAATCCGCTTCCCTTACAATGAGAATAACAATCCCTCTATGATTCAATGTTTTTCAAATAAATGATAGATAAATATCTTACTACGTTCGTGCCATTTAAGAAAAATAAGGATATAATCTCAGGATGTTTGTGCATCCTTCCTTTGCCTCAATCGAAGTAAATACGGGAGAAATCCTATGTCTGATATTTCCATCTCTTTTATAATGAAGAGCTTTTAGTTCAGAACTCATTGCAAATTTTAAGCAAAAAATTTGTAAAACGAAATCAACAATGAATTAATCAATTTTTACAATTTATTCGCTTTCTTCATCACTAGATGAGCTTGGCGATTCTGTTTCATTTTTTCTCTTTTTTGATTGCTGCAAAGAATCAGATTATATTAAATTGTATCAGGAGAGTACCAGCTTGAGATAAATCAATTTTCCAACCTATATTTTTGAAGAAATATAGGTCTGGAACGAATAACACATTACAATAATGGTCATTAATGCCCCAAACAAAAACTACTTTTGATTAAATATTGCCCGTTGAGAAAATATGATAAAGATGTGAAATTATTATTTGATCTTCCTGTTCAAATTAATTTACACGAAATCCAAACCTGATTTTCAGAATCTCTTTTCTCAGCTTTCAGTGATATTTGTTTATAATTACCCAAATTGGTATCACTAAGATCGTAATAGGCGGAGCGCCAACCAACTGGAGTTTTCTCGTTTGGTTTACCGTATTTATCGAGCAATCCTTGATTTATCTAGAAATCTTTTGAGGATATTTCATTTTTCATTTTATAGGGTTATGCTCGTTGATTTTTTTTTAGTTTGATTCAATCCTTAAATTCAACAATCCATTAAAACAAGTAAATGAAGAATGACAGAATATATATTTATATGGATCGAAGAAAAATAAATGACCATCGCTTTTTTTTGGATGCAATTGGACCGAGACACCATTTTCGAGCATAAGTATCTCTTTCCATAATCACTCTCTTGATTTTCGCAACAACTCCATGATCTGTTACTGCCATAGTTGACGTGGTCATTTGTGCCAACGCTAAACCCAAAAATTTTATGATTCTCAAGCGAAAAACATATTTAAATATCTCCTGTAAAACGTTACTTCTACTTTATTATAAATCATTAAAAATTAGAAGAATAGAACCAACCTAAACAAATGGCTTCACCTTTCGTTGTTACAACAACAATTTCTTCATTTAACTCGATTCCATTTTCAAATCGAAGAATACCGGGTAAAGTATTTTGGCTCCATAGCAAATTGCATTTACCTAGTAAACGCATGAATACAAAATTTCCGAAATGAATTCCCTTCCTATTTGAGAATGAGATTAAATAGCATTAATCAGTGACTTAATAAATGCTATGTGTTGCCTTAGTGGAAAAAATGAGGATAAGAAAGATTTTATAAAACCGAGCGGAAAGATTTTCATAATTTGTATCATTTGTATTTATGAGAAACGGAAATGCATTCATATAGAGGGAATCTACTAATGAAAATTATAAACTTTTAATGAAAAAAGCACTACAGTAGATGAACATATGGCTTTAACAAGATCTTACGGAGGAATGAAGATTTTTGCTTTAATCTTGATATGACAAAAAAAAAGAATAAAGTGCTTACAGCACTGTCTTTAACGACGACTCGCTTATGGCCCACAAGAAGAGATTCAAGTGGTCGGATCACTCTTCGCAAATAACTATCGTCATTATGATGGTCATAAAGATATTGTGCATCCAGAATATCATGCATTGTCATCAAATTATCATTTTCACCAAAAATACCTGAAACATAAAATGATGTAATGAAAAATTACTGAATGATTTTACATAAAAACGACTATCAATTTTGCGAAATCTGAAAAACATACCTGACCGAACTCTCCGTAGTTCTTGCATTTGACCGCCAACGCCCAAGAGCAAACCAAGATGCACACAGATTGTTCGCACATAGGTTCCCGCTTCGCATTTTACCTTAAAATCAACCCTTTAAAA
Organism: Dirofilaria immitis; assembly: GCA_024305405.1. NCBI lineage: Eukaryota > Metazoa > Nematoda > Chromadorea > Rhabditida > Onchocercidae > Dirofilaria > Dirofilaria immitis. The sequence continues at coordinate 8,141,739 of JAKNDB010000068.1, forward strand.
CAATTTTATTCTACACTAAAATATAGCATATCAGTTAATTGGCAAAAGTGAAATAAGAAAAAGGCTATACGAATATAGTGGAACAGAAAATATAAGATAAACTAATAACAATAATTACAAAGAAATGATTCAAGTTCTGTAAGACAAACCCAAAATATGCCCATATTCTGATTCGGATTATACTCAATCAGTCTGTTTTCATAGATTGTCCTTATTCTTAACTGCCGTTTAACAGCGGATATGAGCGGTGGACGTTGAAACAATGCACCAGTCAACTTCTCTAAAGCCTGCTTTACTTTTTTTCTGACTCAACAGTATTATGCAGTCGAAATATCGCTACGTATTCTTTTCCAGCACCTTGCTGTGATTTTGCAAGTCTAGTAGCTCGGTCGATACAAACAATCAAACAGCCTGATACCTGTAATAAAAAAATTTTGATAAAAATAGAAGGTTTGAGATCCTTCTATCAGTCTAATTAATTTAAAAATAACTTATTTCTTATTTGTTTAGGAAAGGAATATTTACAACAAGGATGCAAATAATCTTCGAAATTTGAAGAAAATACAAACTGCACTCTCAAACCTAAAGGCATATTTTCTATAGCACGGAAGAAATGAGTTAAATAGTCGAATACACACGAAAGTATTTGAGTGTCCCATAATCTGTTTGTCGTACTCATCATTAGGAAATAATTTATCAATACAAAAAAGTTTTGTCCACACGATGACGTACCTTGGGATCCAATGTGCCACTATGCCCAGTTTTATCAACTCGTAATATTCGCTTAACCCATGCGACCACTTCATGACTTGATGGATTTGCTGGTTTGTCTAAATTTACGCAACCGGAAGAAATGTAATTCTTAATATCTCTTTTAAGCGGCGAGCAGCCTTCCGGAAGTGGAGTGTAATGATTAGATCGTACATTCAACTTATCGAAATTCTGAAAATTTCGTCCGAAAAAGATTTTAGTATCTCGAGCACTTTTATTTAAAAAAAATCAAAATTTAAAACTGCTCTCAAATGTATCACTTCGATTTATTTGATGAAAAGTGATTCGTATAATGTAGCATTGCTTCATCTTAATTCAATAAACTGCTTGCACGTTTCAAAACAGAAGTTTCTTTCTGCGCCGGAAGTCATATCAAGTTCAGTTGAGCCCAAGCCGACTACCAGAGAAGGGATGGACCTTATAATATATCACTCTTTCTCTTTCAGAATGCATATGCAAATGATTGCTTACCTTCAGCAAGAGAGGCCATTGAGAAGTATCTAGAACAGCTTCCCTTTCGGAAGGTTTAATTGAATAGTCACCTGCAGCCTGAACTTCCTGAAATAATATAATTGAAATAGAAATCGCTTATGACTCATAATTTATACATAACTCATAAAATTATTGATAAACGTGAGAAGAGAACCTACGCCCACGTCCAATTCGTTTCTTTTCATTGACTTCTGTTTCTTTCCCATTCTTTTTTCTAAAAATATAGTTGTAGTTACTCTCACTATATCCATTTCGTGGACAGTATTTCGTTTTAATCAATAATGATTCAATTAAATTGCGTTGCTCTATCTCATTCTCTGTCTTTGTTTTTGAATCAATATATGAAAACAAAAACTTCGATTTTGTAACCCGATTTATTTGGATTTCTATCTCAAAAACCCTCATCACCATACTACGCTTTAAAATTCTTCCATCCCACATATTTCTCCAACTCACATTTCTTCACTAAGATAGCCTGACGTGTAGCATCTACAAATCATAGTGTTCATGTGAGAACACATGAACAGTTCAGTACTTAAAACTTACGCTATCGAAATAATTGTGCTCATTAATGTAAGATCAATGCATATACATACTACTATGAAGAATGATGAAGCATAAGGAAGTGGCGGAGGAGTAATACAGTTAAAGAGTCGGGTTGATGTGACCACTTGATCATGTTAATTTAACTCCCACCTACAATTCCAAAATTAAAATCCTAAAACAACCGCCAACATGGGCTACAGAAAATCATTGTGCGAACTTCATCATTCGCGAAGTTTGTCAATGGGCCAGGTTAGTGAAACGAGTAGCCAAATGCAGACAATTTGCAATTATCTTCAGCTGTAGTACAATATAATTTCGTTGGTATGATTGATAACTGGAGAAAGGATTGTTATTTGTTAGTTCCTGAGATGAAGTTTCGAGTTTTTAGAAGTAGTATAGGTGGAGGAAAAATTATTCGTGTAGCCGAGATGTCTATTAACCCTAATTTATCTTTGATTTGTTATTAAAATCTCTTGTTTTCATCATTATCCATTTGTGTTATTCATCTTTAAGCTGATATTTCTTTTGAGGAGTGAACACATTGTTTTCAAATATTTTTGTTATGAATCCACAACCTAAAATTCTCAAGAGATTTCATGCCACTACCCTATTTCACAAGCATATCTTCACTGCTTTACTGCAATTGTAACATTGCAGTGAAAGCAACATAAGCAATGGCCGCTGGCGACGATATTCCGACGTTTAAGCTTGTACTTGTTGGAGATGGTGGTACGGGCAAGACGACGTTTGTTAAGAGGCATCTTACAGGAGAATTCGAGAAGAAATATGTTGGTAAGGTTCACTTCATGCCTATAATAATGTAGTTGTGTCTGGATTAAATTCATTTGTCGTTTCACATTTCGCTTTCATTGCATTTTTTTCTAGCAACACTGGGTGTAGAAGTTCATCCATTAATATTTCACACAAACAGAGGTCAGATTCGATTCAATGTTTGGGATACAGCTGGGCAAGAAAAGTTTGGCGGATTGCGCGATGGTTATTATATACAAGGTAAGTAGTTAATCGTGTTTAAGTTCCAAATTCTAATACTCCTTGGAACTTTGTAATTTAATTTATTACTATCTGGTGTGCAGAGACAAGTTCATTGTCGAGTGAATTTATAAAAAGATGCGAATGCAGAACGGTGATGGTAAGATTTAAAATTGGAAGTAGATTGATCATATGATAATTTCATTTTGTTTCGGTTGTACTTCGGTAATATTTGAAAGTGCCATCTTAAAAGGGACAGAGATCTTCCAGCGAAGAATTCATTAATACCATGCGTATAATAAAAATTTTAATTGAATATTTAGCGGACTTCTCTTACCTTCGAGTCCCTAATATTGGTTATTGAGGCATTAAGTTTCTAGGACAGATTTGGTGACTAACTTTGAAATATTTCATATCCTATCTTGGATTAGAATGAGTAAATAAAATATTTCAGGTCAGTGCGCTATTATTATGTTCGATGTAACAGCACGTGTTACTTACAAAAATGTTCCAAACTGGCATCGTGATCTAGTGCGAGTATGTGAAAATATTCCTATAGTTTTATGCGGGAATAAGGTAGACGTCAAGGATAGAAAGGTTAAGGCTAAGACGATCACATTTCATCGAAAGAAGAATTTGCAGGTAGTTTTTATTTCATTTAATGAATAAGAAGCAATGGAAAGGAAATATCTCATTTTTCAATTTGATATTGTGAGCTGTTTATTTTTACGGCTGTTTATTATTATTCAGTTACAGAAAATGAAGTTTCAATATTTAATGTCACAGAAACGTCTTCTGTTTGTTTTCAGTACTATGATATCTCAGCAAAGAGCAATTATAATTTTGAGAAACCTTTCCTATGGCTGGCCAGAAAATTGTTAGGCGATCCAAACCTAGAATTTGTTGCAATGCCTGCCCTTGCTCCACCTGAAGTGCAAATGGATCCAACAATGGTTGCACAGTACGAACAGGAAATTGCCGCTGCCGCAAGCGCTGAACTTCCAGACGACGATGAAGATCTCTAATGGATTAACTGTTGAAAAGATTTTGAGATAAGAGCTAAAAATATTTTGGAAAAAATGCGTCATTATCACATTACCGTTGTTATCGCGTCTTTTATGCCTATTTTGTGTTTGTTTACCATGACCTATGAATTTATATAAATTTACTATATTTACGAAAAATTTTGTCGTCTCTCTCTCGGATCATCTATAATTGCTGATATCGCTATATCAGCTTGACGATTCCTGAAACATAAATAAACGATATATGTAGTACCGCTAACACGAATAAGCAACATGCCGAACAGGAATTTTGAACGTACTAATATCCTTTGATATTACATTTGATTTATTGAACGTAGCATTTAATTACTCCGTAACCTCTATTGTTTGTTCATCATCTTTATCATTTGACATGCATTGTTTCAAAGAGTGTATTTGTATCCGAGGCTGGTTTTTTCTTGACAGTTTTCTAAATAGCTATATAGACTAGACAGTTCACGGAGAATTCTATCATGAATTTGTACTGATCCAAGCTAATACAAATAGAATATTAGTCTAGTTGTAGATTTGTGGCAATCAACAATCAAAAATTTAATCTCTCCTACGTTGACAAACTAGTTTCGGTATGTACTCTAGGTAAGGCAGTTACTTTGTATAAATTATATATTCAAGGCGTTCTATAGTAATGTTGATTGATATTAGGCTCAGCTAGATGGGATTAAAAATGTTGTGATGTCGAGCTTTCTTATAAGCACGGTGATGGACAAAATACCTAGGAGAAAGCTATCACTAGGGGAAAAATTGAAAGCGTATGAACGTATCTCGTAATATCCTCGAAGTTTTAACTAAATAATAGTATTAAACGAAGCTTAACAAGTAGAATTTCATCAGTTGATACAGCTAATACCAGATGATACTATGCATCAGATTATCTGCTGCTTGTGTGATATAAGGCAAAGTGCAATTAAGAAAATGAATGGACGGAAGTTTCGTAAAGAAATCTCGTGAAATTTTCGAAAATAGGGAACTTAGCGATGCGTTAGTTTCATATCCACATTTTCTACAATTTATACCCTTCAATGACAGTGTCGATGTTATGTTGCATTTTATTTGTTCTACGTGAGATGGCAAAAATAGTGCTGGCAATAAGCAAACTACCGGAGAAGATCGGTACGTTTCGTATAGCATTTCGAAATAGATACTGATTTTAGCTTTAGGCATTTAATATTTCCTTTATATATTGGTAAAGTAGCCAACTAAGCACTATAAGGTAATAATTTCTTGGACTATATTTATTGTTGATGGACTTGAGAATGAAAAACTAGCGATGAAACCCATGAATTGTCCTTGTCATATACAGATTTTCAACTCTCATACTAGAAGAATTACCGATAAACATTATCGTGATTTACCGATAAACAAATTATTTTTATTATCTCTCGATATATTTTTCGGCTATTTTGCAGTTCACTTTTTAACTTTATGCTCAAGAGCTTGTCCTTTAACTAACCCTTTTTTAATGTTTTTTGTCTTCTTTATTTTACCACTTGCAATAAGATTTTAACTTGATGTATCATATTTCAGCAGGATCTACTTATCTTCATATGTAGAAGATTGCTTTCTAATATTTTTGAATGGATTTACTTATAACATCCTACGTTAGGCGAATATAGATTAACATGCTAATACATCCAAAAAAAGAAGTAAAATATTGAGTGTTCTTTTTCACTCAGCTCTCGCCTTCTTCGTTCTCTCTCCATCACCACGAAGGCTGGTGTTTTATACTTAGATTTTCGCTTTTCTTCCTCAATTTCCTTCAGAATTTGCCATTCTCTCATCTCACGCTGTCGTTGCATCGGATCCTAATTAATTTCACTTTAAATCATTTAATGATATTCGTGCAGCGGTATTAATTAAAGATTGTTTTGAAAGTTCTTTTGTTGAATCTTGCGAATCATTACTTTTTCAAAAAACCTTATCTTGCCTTGAAATATGTATCACATACTGAAATTACGTGAATCTCGATTTGTTTATAAAATAATCAAATAATGAAATTTCAAAAATTCTAAGTTTTTGAAATTTAGATGACCTTGTAACTATAAGTAAAATACGTTGCTGATCGTGGACGAAAAGTATTAGTGAATTCACGAGGACTGCCGAAATGAGCGAAAAATTCATCAGGCATTTGCCAATGATCATGTTTAGTCCGTTGTTTCCTGAAATATGAGTTGAAAATATGACTGGAATTTCTAATCAAGGAAGATAGAATTTGCTGATGTTACCGACCTAGTTTTTACACTACGTTGAAAATCCTCGAAGGTTTTATAATCTAATCCCAAATCCTCAAAATTCTTCTTCACTCTCATCTGCGTTGGCCAACTTCCAATTGGTGTCTGTATCCAATTTTCTTGGCATTTCTTATCATACGCTTTTCGTTTTTCATCCGATGATAAAATTTCATATGCTTCTGCTACCTGAAGTTTAATAATTTGAAATTTCCTGATGAATAATAATGAGTTTAATACATATAAGATTGCAAATTGATTATTGAAAATCAACAGTTTAATTAAGATTGACATGACTCCAATAGTATGAGAGAGAGAAAAGAAGGGAAAAATCCGATCGATCGATTGTAGCAAAATCCCAGAAGCAATGAAGAAAGACAGCTAGTACCTGTAAAAATTTCTCAGCAGCCAAATTCTTCTGTTCTTTATCATCGTGTCTGTCTGGATGGTAAATCTTTGATAGTTGATAATAAGCTGCTTTGATTTCTTTTGTTGTAGCAGAAGAATCAATACCAAGTATCTGATATAAATCACGTTGCTCATTGCAAGACTGGATAGTAGATGTACTGTATAATCGCGTGACATTCAATGGTATCCATAAACATTGGAATAAATCGGTGTGCAGTTTCTCGTGTCGGAAAATCATCGCCGTCGTTTCCGAATCTATAAGAAAAAGATATTTTCAACTCATGAAATTACCTTCCCAATGGATTAGTAAACATTCATCTAGTCATACATGAGACAAACAAAATCTGCCACTAGCATCAAATATTTGAAATCAAATCGACAGATATAATTAAATGAGGTAGTATAGTATGGTTTTATGGATGACACAAGGTCCACTTAGGGATTTCATCCTCCAATATATTTTTCACTTATACAGTTTGCATTAATAGATGAATATATGTGACATTACCATCAAGAAATAGTTCAAAAGCTATTACAGGCTTATTCAAGCAGAAATTAAGTCATAAATAAATATAAAATGTGGTTGGGAATGCGAAACATACATGTGAGATGGGAGATTTCCTCCATATGCTTTTCACTGATTTATATAACATATTAATCATTTTTTACTGACTTTACTTCTACATTGATCATTTTTAACTAATTTTATTTCTACGTTACAAAAAAGTTCTTTATGCAGTAATACATATTCTCAACGTGCATAAGTATGATACACACCGTATTTTGCAATCAATCAATTTTGCTTCGGAATGTCGGAATTCACACAAATGACTTCATAATAAAGGAAAGCCTCTGAATTGCAAGATTGGACCTCGAACTTTTTCTCTCTTGATTAAACAGTAATGACATCAGATATATTCAAATGAAGTAGTTATGCAATCATTTACATAGAAATATGATGAAACTTCGATAACATAATCGTCCAAAAATAGATCTATAATGAATAATTCTGCAAAACTAACACGGTAAACGTTTATTCGGTGAAGCTAATAGAATAATTATCAAGTGAATAAAGAAAATAAACAATGAAGATAAAAAGCTCAAAAGTCTAAACATGATCTGAATCAAATGAACTGCACTAAAATTAAGATGGTGACAATGAGATCACTTTATGTAAACGTCGATGCAATCACCATCCTCAATCCCTAACGTCCTCACGGTTTCTTGCGGATTTATACGTTCGCTGTCAAAGACTAATGTAAGTTTTCTCTCATCCAAGCCATTATCGATAGCGAAATCTCGCTTCAAAATTATAAACGAAGTATCCTGAAAAAGAAATGACTTATCGGACTCCTGAATATATCAGTACAATTTCTGAAGAATAAGGAAATTTAATGAATCTTAATACAATGTTTTTACAACAGTCATTTATTTCTGTAGATCAAAAATTCTTCCAGTCCAGTCATATTTTTTGAAATAATTACTCTCGGAATAGCAGTAATGATGGGTTTGTTTCGTTCCGGTAGCAACCATTTGACAGTTATTTTATTCGTCTTACAATTTTCATTCTGACTGTTCTTGTAAACTGATAAATAATTGATATCTTTTTCACTGAATGCAACACTGCGTGGAGTGTCCACTGCAGAAATCCGCTTCCCATTTCTCAGCAATAAAATTACACTTTCCAATGAACAAGACCAGTTTGAAGCATAGAGTTTGACAATATTCGTGAATGCTTCATTCTGAAAATCATTTATAAATTAAATTTTTTTCACGAAAATATCATTAATTTGCGAAGCATTCAGCGAAGCATTCATATGATTTAAGAGAGATTAATTTCTCAACAATCGCGTTTTGTTGCATAATTTTAGTCCCTAATATATACAAAAAAATTCCGTAATCTAAAATGACAATCGAAGTGTGCAGTGAAATTCAGTATCTAAAACTTTAGCATTCTTTATTGATCAGTGATGGATATTAAAACGGTTTTACGTCACTGTTTATATCATCGAACTGAGATTAAACAAGTTAGCAAAATAAATTTTTTAGTTTTTTATTCTAAATGGATTCAAACTTTAAATCATTTCAGAATTTAACACGCAACAAATGCTTACCATTTTCCAACGTTTTATACAAGTATCACGTCTCTCAAAATCACTAATTTGAATGGAGCAATGTGGTTCCACGATAAAAACCTTATTTTTTCTAAATATACTGTCGTCCGCTTCAAGTGTATCACTGTCAATAATCGTGTGACTAGCAAATGATTTAGAACTACTTTTATCGATAACTTTTCTTCTTCTGCAACAATAGAAAAAAACAATATTTTCAAGATGCATATTTCTAAAAAATATGCATAACAGATGCCAATATCGTTTCATTATTCAATGTAATGCAATGCAAACTCGAAAATTCACTTCTGAAATAGATCAGTGAAGCATTTCACTGGATCTAGCTAATTACACTTTGCATTATATGAATGCAACTGCATTTATTTATTAACTTGCAACCTTTTGCTATGATTCTTCGCTGGACTGCTCGCTACAGGGCACAAACTAGATGAGGAAAAGCAGAAATATTGGAAAAAGTTTCTAGCTCTTTGATTTCTCGTTCAAATTTCGATACAGCGGAATTTTCCTCTACTTGTCTTTTTCCCTCAATATTAATAAGTCATCGTCTTCATCGTTTATATCATCTACAATGAACGCTTTTCAGAATAACCTAAATCTTGATAGGCGATACTCACCTTTTTAGAATATAAATAGCCTCACCTCAGAATATTAAACGGCCTTCTTTTAGTTAAACAAGGACTGAAGAAAATGTTTACACTTAATAATATGTAGCATAAGCCTTTTCTTATTTTTTCCACTTAAGCTACTTAATTCTACATCCAACACTTCTCCTTTATCCAAAAACGACAAATTATCAGAAAACTAACCCAATGTATTCTCTTTTCTCCTGCTTGCAATTTTTCTGTTTGGTTCTAAAATAACGAATTTTTTAAAAAATAAAAGGACCAGGATTTTTTTCTCGTTAAAATACCGAATTGTAAGAACAATAAATTATTCTTTGATCTCCTATCTCTTCATGTCTTCCCTATGCTATAAAACATTTTCAATCCATAATGAAGACTATTGCTTATCAAAGTATAACAGCCATCACTTAAATAACATTTAACTGATTATTCAATCTAAAGGGATGAATTATTTAGTAATGATAACTTTACTTATTATTTTACTAAACAGGCAAAATAAAAGCTTCATAACCACATAAATACCTTTTTTCTGATGTCTTTCATAGTGGTTTCGATGTGATTTCTATTCTTCTTGATACTTTTCACCTTAGACAACAGATGCTTTAATGGATTATCAAAGAAGTCATCATCATCATCATCATCATCAGGAATATCATTATCGTTTTGAGATATCATCAGTACACACTGAAACACCTCAGTCAGTCACTTATTACGCTTATCTTCTCTTTCGTCAATTATTGAACAAAGCAATAAAAAAACCATAAAAATAATTCGTGCATCCAACCTAACACATCCAAGAATAAAGTTGCTGGAAAGAAGTCGTCACCACACCTAGCGCCTGAGAGACGTACACATTTGTTCGAGCACTTGGTGGGACGCTCCAGTAGTTTTATGGGAATTGGATGATGAAAGGAGGGCCTTGAGCAATGGCCGCAAAATGCAAGTATGTGCGAGACTTTTCTCGTTCAGGGGTCGGGTGGTTAAGTTGTTATTTATTCCCATTCCCGAAACTCAAGAAATTTAAGTTTCCTGTAATTAATGTATAAATTACATTGTTATATATATATTTATTTCGTATACATTTTGTTATAGAAAGCGTTTTTTGAAATGCGCAGATTTCCGAGAAATGGAAAACTTATAAAAATACTGTTCCGTTAGCTAATCAGTCTAGTGTGGGTCTCATCGTTTGCGATATAAATTAGAACAGACTAATGTATTTTATAATTTAGTAATGCTAAAGATGCTGAAAACTTTAGCTTATGATAGTCTCACGCTTAAAAATTGGATTTTTAGTACAAATTCGTGCAAATTCTAAAGAAATTTCAGGAAAAAGCAAAGCTGTTTGCATCATGTTTGATTTAAATTTTATTGATAAGGTGGTTATTATTACCGGAGCCGGTGGCAGTTTGGGGAAGGCTTATGCGCTTGAATTCGCCAAAAGAGGAGCATATGTTGTCGGTAATTTCTTTCATTCTGAATTATATAATTTAGAATACTGACAAAATATTGAGTTTAATTTAAGCATTGGAGCAATTATATCTTAATTTATTCAAATAATGGTACGGGTTCATGAGATTTGTTATATCATCAGAAATATTTCGGAAAATCTTAGATTGTGATAGCGGACTTCCTAATATTTTACTTTTTCTTTACTTATATATATATTCAGAAAATTTCAAAAAGATAGCTTTCCTCGTTCTAGTAAACGATCTTGGAACCGCTGAGGATGGATCACTTGCGAGATCTCTATCTGCGAATGCGGTCAGCATTGTTCTTACTTTTTTATTTTTTAAATTTCTTTTTGAATTCTGAATAATGACTTGTTCTTCCTTATTAATTAAAAAACCAAGGAAGTCTTTTAATTCAAATTTTTGACTATCTTTGGATTGACATTCGTCATGATCAGCAAATAGCAAAAATATAATATGTTCTTTGTTAATGCTTTTTAAGTTGTGATTTAAATTAGTGTGTAAATTTCGTGCATTGTTATAGACTGTAGCAGAAATAAAATTTCATGGAGGCAAAGCAGTTCCAAATTTTGATAGTGTTGAATGCGGACATAAAATCATTGAAACAGCAATTACACATTTTGGTCGAGTAGGTGAGTAGTTATTCTTTGTTTTATAATAATCGGTTTGTTTTAAGTGATGTTTAGCTATCAGTGTCGGCTGCAGTTTGCTATGCGGTATCGATTATGTTTCAGAGTGCTGATTTATATATTTATATTTAGCAAGTATTGGATCGATCAGTAAATCAAAAATATTGGAAGTTGTATTGCCTATTTTATTATTATAGATTAAAAAATGAAGTTTGACTGACAAATATACGTTGGCAATTACGGGACAGAAATTACCTTAAAAATTGAAGTTGTTAACTTTGTTTTTATGAACCCTCGCTTTTCAGATATTATAGTTAATAATGCTGGAATTTTACTCGACAGGTCCTTCCAAAATATGAGCTATAACGATTGGGGTTTGCACTGTTTCCATTCTTTCATTTGTACTGTTTAAGTTTATCATAAAATTGTTTGGTGATACATGAAATAATTTAATTTATCAAGCTATGTTTCACTTTACTAGGTATTATGTCTTTGCAGCGAATACTCGCAATAGTGAAGAGACGCTACTAAAATTTGGAATTTTTAAATGAAATTATGTTATGTATTGATAAAAATATAGCGGAGTTTTTTTCATATTTTCACCCAATTTATAATAATTTGAGCTTGCGGTCCTTAGTTTTCGTCTCTCTTTATTTTGCAGATTTGGTCTACAGAACACACGTTAAAGGTGCTTATTCGGTAACCAAAGCGGCTTGGCCTTTTTCAGAAAACAACGATATGGGCGACTTATTTTCATATCTTCAAATTCTGCAATATACGGCAATTTTGGACAGGCAAATTATGCAGCGGGTACTATTAATTATAATGTTATCAAAGATAATGTTTAGCAGTTAGTAATAAAGTTAGACAGAACGACTAATTCGTTACATTGACCATGATCGTAATCGAACTGTTACTGTACGTTTTTATAATAAATTTTAGCAAAGAATGCGTTAATTGGTCTTTCGCATACATTGGCAATTGAAGGAAATAGGTATGGTATTCATTCCAACGTAGTGATACCGACAGCATCGTCAAGGCTAACAGCGCAGCTATTTCCTGAAGAAAGCTTGCGAGCTTTGAGAGCAGAATACGTTGTACCAATTGTTATATATCTCGGGCATGAATCTTGTCAAGAAACTGGAAAAATTTTTGAAGCTGGTGCCGGTTGGTTTGGACAGAGTGAATTTTGCTTTTTCGAATATAGTAGCATTCACGATTTTCTATATGTTATTCTTATGAAAATGTGTGCCTTCTAAATAAGTTTGATTTGAAAGATAATAAATAAAAGGCTATATATGAGATGTTTGGATAATTCAATCGAATGTGCGCAGCTACAAATTCTCATTTTTACTAAAAGTATGTTTTTAGTTCAGGCTTATCGATCGAAAGGAATAGTCATACCAGCTGCAAGTGCGGAAGCTAGTAAGTCTATGTGCATTTCTACAATATATGTAGAAACTTCACGTTGAGTATCACCATCAAGATATACGATCTTCTTTCATCTCTGAAGGAAAAAAGCACTTAGGTGCATACGCACAAATCATGCTACCTGCTCTTTGATCCGATTGTTACTGATTCATATTGTCTGCTTTTTTTCGGATTCTTTTTCAAGTCTTTTTGTTATTTATCCTGTAACTGGATAAACAGTTCAGAACTTCTGAATCGAAAACGATGCATGTGGAAGAAGAAAGGAGTTAGTATACAAGGAAGGCTCTGAAAAAATTCCTGTCTGCCACGCTTAGTTCAGTTTAAATCAAAGTGTTTTAAATATGTTTCAGTTGCCGATAATTGGATAACAATAACTGATATGACTTCTGCAAAACATTTTGATAATATACAAGGTTATCTTTTTTAAAACGCTGAAATATAAGTTGAAATATAAGGTTCTTTACTTGCTAAATTTTATGAACTGCCTGTAAATCATTGATTGTAAATTATATGAACTTTCAGAAGTGACCGTTGATTTGCTAAACTGTTCAGAACAGGTAAGTTCTAAAAATATACCTCCTCTTTATTTGTGAAATTTTATGTATGAAGTCTTGAAAAAAAGAAACAAAACTCTTATGTTCAGGAAGACATATCTAAAACAAGCTGGGAATTGAAAAAGAGAAAAAAGATGAATATGTGGAATTATTCAAGGTATTTATCTTACGAGCGGCTGGTTGAATTAGTTTCGAAATCATAAGGATATTGAATATGTAAAAATTAATAAAAATATGTTTATCTGTTGAACTGATAAAATATTAGCTGTTGAAATTGAATCTTTCATATTAATATACTGGTGAGCTAGCGAAAAATCCTGACAAAATTTTCTCAGAAAACTCTGTTAGATGGGAAGAAGAATTATTGGATCTCGAAACATTTTTCAAACGTTTCAGATTGTAGCGAAGGCTTTATATGAGAGAACAAATAGTAATTCAACATCTTGTTTCACATTTATGTTGATACTTACGAATGGAATAGATGTTTATAGTTCTGGTGACTTAATTTTTTTTATTGATTTCTTTCACTGTTCAGACGGTCATCTGAAAAATAATATTGAATAGGTGTTTCAAGTATTTCAAGTGTTAACTTCTGGAATGAATTTCTGATGTTAATGTTTATCGGGATTACAAACGAACGGAGTTTTTATTTTGAAGATAATTCGAAAATTTTGGAAAATATTTATTTATGTTTGTTATGTATATGATAACGAACAAGACAAGGAATGCAACAGAAAAGGATTTATTATAGTAGTACCTTTTGGTGGAGATCATATTCCTGGTCAACGAGAATTAATTTGTATTGTTACGATGCATTGTGATCTTTTAGAACAGATTCTGAAAGGTCAGATTATAACAAAAAGGTATGTTTTTGGTTTCAGAACTTATTTTTTAAATTATTAAAAGAATTAAGTACTCTTGAACCATAATGTATGGCATATTTATCACAATTCATGTTTGAATTACCGAGGTCAGTTTTTCATCTTGGAAGCCTACGTTTATGTGCGATTCCTTCAGTTATCTCTAGCATGTGGATGAAGATACCAACTATTTTCACGTTTTTTCTTGCAGACTATTGTAGAGAATACTTTAGAATATTTGTAGATTATTAAACCTGGGAAGATGGTAATTGTTGGAGATATAGATGACGATGACGTAATAGAGTGTATCAATCAACTGGCTAGGTCAATGAAGACAAAATTTTAAGATTTCCGGCTTTTTATGCATAATCATTTATTTTAAATATTGAGATGAAATGCAGCATCTTTTATTTTATATATGCGTTTTCTTTTGATCTTTACGTTTTTATTTATTTGTAATTATTGCGTTAACTTAGAACATCATGCCGCCTCTCAAATTTAAACTGGTACTTCTGTCTGGAAGTAAAGTTTACATATATAAACTGTCACTTTTACGTTAAGCGGCCTCTCGATCTTTATTTTTTGTGCCATATGTTCAGAATCTTGTGTTCTGAATTCGTCATGTTGTAATATTAATAAAAGAAATTTGGAATGCGTTCGCAAAAATATTAATAAGTTATCTATCGCAGTAATATTTATGATTGAAAATGTATCATTATCACAATATACTTTTGAGACTGGCTAGAATATGTTTGCTATAATAATGGGGCTATAATAATAAGAAAATTGAGCAGAAAAAAAGATTAGGAAATGCGAGCTGTAATTTGAATACAAATTAAATTTGGAGGAAACGAATCGTTTTTTCTATTTTCTTTATTATGGAGGAAAACATGTTTTGATTTCATTTGGAATGAGGAGTTATAAATAGACCTTGATTAGTTTGATATTAACAAAGAAAACAGAAAATTCCTTCTTCACTAAAATTAAGAAATTTACTGGAATTCTTAGTCAAACTTTTGTTTTGCAATAAATTCATGAATTTTTTTTTTAAACCGTCGGTAATCTTATGTATGTTGAAGAAATGGAGTGATTTGGCAATTTGCATCCAGTTTGAGAATTCAAATCTCTTGAACCGACCGGATGATGTTTTGGCTCTTATATTAGTGAATTTGGCCTCTACTTTTCTGCATTAATTTGTTATCCATGAATAAATTCTAGCTTATTGTGAAGGAACAGCACTCACACATTTTTTCGTAAATGAATGCTCCTTGGTTTGTCGTGCATTACGTAGTAGGATTCGTCTGAATTTTGAGTAGGAAGTTTTTTCAATTTTCTTTTCATATGTCGTACAATTGGTGCTTCTAAAGGTTTTAGATGAAAAGTGTTGTAGAAATGGAGACGGTGCATAAGAAATTATTAACTGAATGGAATAAAGAGCCGAAGGTTCTGACTGAAGTTAATAGTGCACTAAAACAAGTCAAGGTATTCATGTTTGATTCGTCATTATTATTGCTCATCGTTGTAATATTTCCAAACTATACTCTTTACTTACTGATTTACCAACATTTCTGCAGAAGGAAATGAATTATAATTATATGTAATAAATGTTTTCAGTCTAGCAAAACGGTAATTATTAATTAATGACCAGCTTAGTTTACGAAATGTTATTTCACTTTTATCATGCTTGTTATGCGTTCTATTTCTTTTTTTAGTCTGACTGAACAGCAAGTTTTTGAAAAAAATTGAAAGAAATATAATTTAATTTCTATATTTTAGGAAATGATGGAGAATCCGGAGATATTAAAAGACTTAAGTAGTGCCGCATTACATACCATACACCGTAAGCTATTTTTCAGACAGAAAAAATGTTTTGGTTGGATTGACAGAAAAAATGTTTTGGTTGGATCATTAAATAAAAATTTATTTATAAGTACTGGAATTCTACTTCATAGGCGATGTGTACGAAATTGATGCTCTATGTGCGGTGCTTCAATCTGATCTTGAAGCATTTCGTGAAGCAATCAGTGTTGTAATGAATTTTTACAACTGTTATAGGTACTTTTTTTTGAAATACAAATAAATCTAACCTTTAGTCTTCATAATTTTTGGTGACAGCGACAGAAAATTGAATAAGTTTATCTGCCTGTTCAAAAGTTTATTTTCCAGACCAAATGAAGAATCACCAAATAAGTTCTTAATGATCGGTTTAAATCTGATGTATTTCTTGACTACTAATCAGCATGCACAATTTCACATGGTATGTTAATTCATAAAGATATTATTCCGATTTTATCGGATAAGTCGACTAATAGTTCTGGCCTACTCATTTGTGTTTTTCACTGTTACCCTGTATATTGTCATGAACACAAAAAAATTTATTACTCTATATGTATCACACGTTTTAAAATATGGAATTTCATTCCTTGTTTCGATATTAATCTAATCTTTCTCACGTTTTCTTTACTATTATAGCTAACATTGATTCTGTGCTTGCTAAATCTCTCAATCCATTAAATAAAAGATTATCAGAAACTGATTCATTTTTCAACTATTCTTTTTTCAGCTATTGGAACAGATCGACCAAAATATTCAGCAGAGCAATCCGTACATTACAACACCGGTAAAATTGGAACAATCACTCATGGAGGGTGTTTATAATAAGGTATGCTAATAATACAGTGTATGTCTATAATGTTTATACTATCTTAAAAGGTCATTTATATTATTTTCATTGTAGTATTATTATCATTTCCATATAAAAGTAATTTTATTGTTATGTTACTATTTGTTAATGGGCTGTAGTTATTTCTATGTTCATGTTGAATGCTTCTCGTATATAAGCGGGATTTTCATTTTAGGTTGTTCTTACAGAGAAAACATCCCCAGTCCGTATTATGCGCTTTTTATTCGTATATCTATGGATACAGTACGGTCTGTTATATCTTTTTTCTAAAATATTTTGACGTGTGAAAACAAAGTTCAATACAAAATGCATCGAAGAATATGAAATACTGTCACTTATAAGTATTTATAGAGATGAAATTGCTTCATGTATCGAATGCTCCTTTAAAAAGTTTCACAGAAAGATGCTGCGCAATTGCTTCTTTTCAATAGTGTCAGTGAAATCATTCCTTTCGCAAAAAGGTATTAAATATTGAACTTACTTCAGTTGCATTATGCATATCTTCTCTCTTCATTCATTTGCATTTTCTGTCTCCTTACTGGTTGCAAAGACAGAAATCAAGACTATTCAAATGGTTGATAGCGATAACGAATTATTCTTGAAACTTTTTACATTGTTTTGTGTAACACAGTGTAAAAAATTCCTCGAACTAGCTCATTTAATCAATTTTGCTATCAGTTACTTTATATTGTTTCCCAGTTTAGCGTTATATTACCTTGATTAAATGACAAAATATTGCTAGCAAATGAGCAAAAATATTCAAAAATAATAGGACACAGTAAAAGGGTTAAAATTTAAAAGTGCAATAAAACTAAAACAAAAACATATTGGACATATTTCATTTAAAAGGCTTTATTCCGAAATATGGTAAATTTTTATGTTGATATTTTGTAAAGCCCAGATTTGAAACAATTGTTGCAGCGTTCTTGGAAAAGTTCGGACAACACGTATGTTTTTGAACAAGGATTGTCTGGGGTAAGTTCTCGTCCTACTTTAAATAAATGAAATGATGCTAAACTTATTAAAATCAGTTTATACTTGCTGGAAAAAAACTTATTAGAAGATATCTAATAAATGGCCAAGAATATTACTGGCTGTTTTGATTACGATCAAACATTTTAAATTGGTTTAAAAAGTGGTTTCAGCCAGTTCCAAAAGAACAACTGGATACGAAGAGGATCGCAAAACAAACAATATTCTACGCGAAGCAACTTGAAATGATTGTATAAATAGGAGAGATTTGGGCATGAATGATTTTTTCTTGCATAAATCTATTTGTTGCTATTATACTTACAACAGAAGATTATTTGCTTCATTTCAATCCATTTCATAAGATCTCGACTGGTTATGGTACATCATATGCATCACTTTCTTGCATAAAATTGTGTATTTAAGACATTAGTTCATTGCTTTTACACTGCTAGCAAAGTTTTCAAAGTCTTCCCATAGTATGACAATATTAATTATTTTATGATGCTGTTTTTTCAGTTGTAATAAGTCTTCTGAAAACTTTGTAGCAGTACAAGTACTGGCTTACTAATTAAGCGTTTGGAGATTTGTAGCCGCATTTGAATTTGTAACCAGTAGCCATAGAACTCCGCTTGAATCTAACTGATAAATCTATAGATCATAGATTTTTTGTTAGGACAAAATATAAATAGTTGATGAATTAATCATTTATCATTTCTTAGATTTTGTAAAATAACTATTGGTGGGATTTGGAAAAAATATCCATTGGTGTTGATAAAATCGATCATCAGTCAAAGGCGTCCGGGATTGTATAAAACAGCAGGTTTCTTGGATATTCGGAATAATAATGTCACGAAAGAAATTCGGTTTGCACAATTGTTTTCACTGGCTATTTATTGGTTCTATTGCATTATCTGTGACTTTTGTTTTATTTTGCCCGAAATAAGGAAGGGGATCAAATTTCATCTAAAAAGTCCTGTCAACTATAGAAATAGAGATTGTTGAAGAGAAAGTCAAATATTTTGGACCAGGGAAAGATAATTTAGAAGTTATGAATGATATGAACATCGATGAGGGAAAGAGAAACTTGTTAAGGAACTGGAAGAAGAATCCGCAGATGAACGGTTACAGCTTAGAAAGATGCTTGTAAGTACGTGAAAACACTCGGACGATGTGTCACGCTTTTTGAGCTTCGATTTTTTTAAGTGTTTAGGTGCTATAATCCAAAATGATCATCTGAAGTGGCATCGCAAGTGCTTATCCAGTTTATTGATGAGTAGCGCAAAATATTAATTTGTTCAAAAATTGAGTAGGAAAGCATGTTACATTTTGGCTATTCCGATCTAAACATTCAACTAAAACTTCCGTTTTTTTGGTAGAAAGAAATGGAGAGAAGAGAACATGAAAGAAGGAGAAGAGAGAGGGAGAGGGAGAAAAACGCAAATTACCTACGCAAAGATCGAAACTGCCAATTGGTGTCGTTGTGAACACTGACAAGAGCAGGTCTTTTACCTTACCTCAATTTTTCGTTGATGGATAAAGTATGAACCAGTTATTGGCTTTCACATGACTAATCTATATTTTATTTTATTTTTATGCTGTAAAATATTATCGGTGACTTTAGTTTGCGCAACATAAATAAGTCTGAGATTTTGCCGTCCCAGTATCTCCGAAATATTTATTAAAACTTGCTTGGTATTTTCAACTGCAATAGGCAAGAGACATTATTTGTGCTATCATTTAGGAAATAATATTACAATTGTGAAACAAGTTTCGTAATATTGGAGTGAAATCATTAACTGATTGAATATGAAGGTCTTCATATACTTTTTAGAAGTAAAGATGATTCGTTGAGGACATGATCGGTTTAATAGTTTCAAAGAAATGAATGGTATCAATTCTCGTTTTTAGGTATAAGGTCCTCGAATTATTGGGGACAGGAGGTTTTGGGGACGTTTATAAAGTACAGCAAGTGAATGGGATTGGAAGAAGTGATACGTTTGCTTTGAAAACTGAAACGAATACTTTAGGAAAGGCACTTAATCGATTGAAAGTAAATTTCTCGATTGCTTCCAAGATATCTACCAAAACTATAAACAATATTCATGATTTAATACTTAATTGTTTGTCAAATTTTAAGTGATCACTCATTTTACAATTAATTTATGTTCATAATCACGGGGAAGATTTTTATACATCTCTTTTCATACTAATTCCTCTTCAACAGCTCTTTTCATCTCCCCGCTTTTAATCCTTCTGCTATTATTCATCAAGATGAATTAAGCTTTATTCTTTCTGCTAAAATTCGGTCCATTACTGTCCTTATCATTACGATTACTTTTGGTTTGGTAAAATCTTCAAAAAATAATCTAAATTGAGCAGCAGAAAATTTGAAACATTTTTCTGTTTAAAAACAGATGGAGATGACAATTTTGCAAGAATGCGAAAGCCTGCCGGAAGAGAAACGAAAGCATTTTATCAAAATGACTGATAGAGGTGAAACACATTACAGTTAGTAGCTAGTACTGCCATCTGAAGTATCTAATCTGAGGTATAGTAATATTGGGACAGAAATTAATACGAAGAATGTAAATGCGTTAGGAAGCAAATTTGACATACGATAAATAGAAGTGGTAGTAAAGAATAATTTGCATGCAGTACTAGAATTGTAATTAATTGTATTTTCTTCCTTAATATTCATTCACCAATCTATTTTATTTTCTGCTAGGACGAACGGAATCATTTAAATTCATTGTCATGCAATTGGTGGGTACCAGCATTGATAAACTTCAAAAGCAACAGTCCAACAAACACTTCACGTTTGTCCTGTCCTTATGCTCTGTTCATACCAGGATATCTTCAAATAACTAAATTTAAAAGAAAAATATAACTAGATTTTGTTTAAATATTTTAATTTACTATAAATTGAAAATAAGGACCGTCAAGAAACAATATAATTTAAGAAATTATATATTTTAAAATATGCACGCTCCTTCTTTTAAAAATGATTCGTTGAAGAAGCGACCATTTTAATAGATTGTATATATAATTTCTTAAATTGAATTCAAATGATATGATAACTACATCCATTTGCTCCTTCCTTTTGTTCCCCATTGCCATCTCTCCAAAATCCGTTACACTCCCTTCTTCCTGACTAATCTGAGAGTTATGTACCGAATCCAATTATAAAGATGACTGAATGAATAGTGGGATAGGATTTCTAGCAGTACTATTTTATATTGTTTAGATTTTCGACCACCATAAAACTGGGTCTGCAAACTTTGGAAGGTATAGGTAATTTGCATGATCTCGGCTATTTACACCGAGACATTAAACCACAAAACTTCACGATTGGTTTAAAAGAAAAAGCCAATGTCATCTATCTTCTTGACTTTGGTATTGCACGCAGATATATCGAAAAAGATAGCAAAGCGATCAGGTTAAATTCAGCTTATTGTTATAACGTTGATATCGCTTATTATTTCTCCCCAGTTTTTTCATATTTATTCTGATATATAGTAGATTCCATCGTATACATTAATTTTACAAGCCAATTACTTATGATTTAAAATATTTCTAAAAAGTGGGAAATTTTCATATTGGCCGAAGGATAGCAATGGCGTTAAACATTTTGAGATTACCTCGCAAAATGGTACGATTTCTTGGCACTGTACGATTTGCATCGCGAAATTGTCATTATGCACGTGAACAGTGTCGAAGAGATGACCTTGAATCATGGATATACATGTTGATCGAATTCACGGAATATGCATCATTGCCTTGGTCAAGAGCCGTTGATCGTGACCTTGTTTGCAGGAGAAGGAACGACTCTTCGCTGGCACCTGTTTGCTTATTTCATTTATGCACATATGATCTTATCAGTAATTTTGAAGTTGAAGTTCTATAAAATTAAGCAGATCATTAGTTGCTAACAGCAAGTAAGAAATGTCTCATTATATCCTCTGATACACAATCCCATAATCTCTGTGAATATTTTAGATATGGGAAATCGTTGAACGAACCGGTATCCAAGATATCACGCCCAATTAGATGTTTTGGGAATTAGTTAAATTCACTTCTTGTTCTTGATTCTTAGTCTTTGCAGTTGTCAAGATGCAATTTACGAACTTTGAATTGCTGTGTATTAATATTTTAGACACGAAACACATAGCCAGTTTGCCGGAGGAAATACATAAGATTCTGAAATATATTAATGAACTGAATTTCCAAAACACACCCGACTATGAATACATAGCAACGATGCTGAAGCGAGCAGCAGCGCGCAAACATGCGAGCATTGTAATAAAATTTGATTGGGAAAAGTCCGAGGTCAATTATAATTCAATTCTCTTACACCTAAACACAAGTTATATGAAGCCTAACTTATTGTTACTGCAAGAAAACAGCACTTAATCCACCAAACACTAATTTGCATTATTTTGCCCTAATGGGCAAGCGATTATATTAAACATGCATTCGCATCTCGATAACAACATGAGAGCACTGCACTGAGATTCTATATCATCCTAGTATTAATCTCCATTATCAAATCTCTCATGAAATTATTAAAGATTCCAAACGTCCAGTAAAATATATTGCATCAAAAGAAACTTAGTATTGAGGAAAAGTCTGACCTAATTTATGTTTAAATTAATAGGATAGCACACTTGCAAAAATTTTCCAGAAAATTGTTCATGTAAAATAAGACTATAGAACGAAGCGGATGCTGCTAGGAAAATGCCGAACGAGAGGGATAAATACAAAAAGGAAAGGAAAAAATGGAAGGCTTCAAGCCAAGCCAGACAAAAAAATTACTTAATGAGACGAAAAAAAGGTGAAACATGGACTGGAATTTTAATTTACTTGCAATAAATACTTATCTTAAGGAATCAGATATATTCATATGATGAAATTTTGCTTGACAATCTCTCGATATTGCTACCTATTTATTAGTAATGACAATACCATAAAAAGGATAGCCTGCACTATATCTGTTCCATTAAACCGGTACTGATTTAACCTTGTTTAATTCTGAAAATTTCAAACTTGTTCCAGGTATGCGATTCCGAGGAACATGAATCATGAATAAAAAGAAAACGCATCTATTTATTTTATTTTGCATTATGTTATTATAAACAAATCCAAATATCATATATAAATGTAAGCATATGAATGGAAAAGTAGATTGAAAATAAGGCTTTTTAAATATATTTATATTTTGCTTTGGTAACTTATAATGAAGTTCCGTTGATCTTTGGACAAGACTGACGTATAACATTCAAGTCATTCAAATATTTCATGCGATCGATCGTGAGACAGAGCGGTTTATCTTGTATATTTTTCATAGTCACTCAGAAAATTCCTAGTCGTAATCATCGTCATCTCGTGATTTAAATTTGTTAGCCAACCAACTGACTTTATTCACAACCTGGAATTCATATTGAATTGTAAGTTGAACTTCCAGTAATCAAACTCACGAACTTATTTACAATTTCTCACTTCATCTTATTTCCTTAAAGTCATCCGTGATTCTATAATTCAAAACGACCTCTTCTTGCGCTAGATTAAAACACATCGCTAGCAATGCCATCCCAAACAAAAGATAAACCGAAGTTATCACGAGCTTCTTTTGTGCATCCTTATCGTTTCCTACTGATGCACCAGGAAATTTGTCACCAAACCCTGGTAAAAAAATTATATTTGAGATAAAGAAATGCTTTGATAAATTTCTTTACGATTCAATAAAAGAACAAAATTTAAGTTTAAAAAATACTAGGAGAGGATAAAATTTTGAGAAACTTGAAATTTTCCAAAAAGCCTTGAAAATTTTTGCATGAAATGCAAGGAATTTTGGGAAGTTCACATTTCTTGAGAATTTTCAGACAAAAAGCTAAAGGAATTTTAAGATATTTTCCTCAATCACATAGAAATAAGGCTTTTGAGCACTTTGGAATTATTCAATAAGCTCAGTAAAATTCGACGACGGGCTTAAAACTCCAAAAAGTCCAAAAAGAGAAAGTACCAATGGTAGTCAAGGAAATGTAACAGAAGTAGAAACTGTCAAGAAATGTCCATCCTTCCCAGAGGCAAAATAGTACAGAACCAGCCACCAAATAAGCGAACATTGTGAAGAATACCAAGCTTAGTGGTACTGATATACGCTGTAGCTGTGCTTCTACGCTTTCTTTCACCTCAACTTCTTATTATTTGATAGTTTTTTTATTCTTTAAAAATTTTCCAAATTTCGCTTTGAATATTTATTTATTTTTCGAGTTATCCAAATAATTCTAAAACAAACTGCTTTCTCAATGGAGCATTCACTTTTCAATTAATTCTAAAGCCACTAGAATATTTGAATTCACCAATTCCTTTTGTTTTTTTTTGAATTTCAGTTTGCAAATTTCGCAGTGGCTTTCCTTTATCTAATTCAGCAATTAAAAAATATTTGCAGAAAAGAAATAGTGAAATGAATACTTCAAGCTGCTCGATTTGTGTGCGAGCTGTTAACAAATCCTGCATATCGGCGCCCAGCCGAAACGAATCTCCTGATACATCCGTATTTATATCCTGCAATATTAGGAAGTAAATGTTTGTTGCTGATTATGAATACACGGGAGTTGCAATTTTAAACCAACTTACCCGAGCCAATCGGGAACCAAGAGAATTGGCGCGGCGTAATTCCGAAGCTTTGCGCCGTTTATGCCACAGAATGAGGCGATATTTGAGTCGTATTGAACGTGCATAGAAAAATCGGAAAATTTTTGCCATAACATCTCCGATATTCGTTAAAAAAGTAACATGAGAGGTATGCCTAAAGACAGGATATAGTTAAGTTTAGGTTTCGATCAAATTGAAAGAGCAGTTAGAGAGAAGTTACCGATGATGGCGAATAAAATAGTTAGTGTTTTGCCGAAATACGTCTTAGCAGATGTATTACCATAGCCGATAGTTGTTATAACTGTTAATGAGTAAAGGAAGGCTCCGGTGAATGTCCATTGGGCCGATAAACCATATTCCTGAAATACGTCTAGTTTATTAGCTTGAAGAATCACAAAATGATACAATTTTGAGATCATCAAATAAATTGTCATGTCAGACTTAATCGAGAAAAATTTCCAGTGTCGTATGAATTAATGTTGTTTCAACTGAATTTACAAGTGCAAAAATTACTGTTGGATTTTGAATCAACAAGCTCAATTGCAATTTTATCTTACTTTTAATTCGTAAAAAATTTTAAAGTCAAGAAAATAATACTTTCAACGAAATTTAACAATAAAGTTTCCAACCTTGCCATCATACCCACGTTTGATTGCCCACATACACTTACGTTGGAATCGTCGTACTTGAGTATGAACTGTACGTTCCCATTTCTCACGATCCAATTTGTTAACCCTAAGTTGTTATTTCCTTGAATTCCGAGTTCTATGATGGAAAAGTTTCATTATTTGATGCAATGATCTTGAAAAATTCACAGAAGTCGGAGCGAATCGAATTATTTCAATGCAGTCATTTTGATGGAATGATTTTTGGTGCAATATTTGGTAAAAATAATTTGTTGTAAGATAAAATCATCATGGTCAGTTTTTGATCAAACTTTGTATCATAGCTCCAACATCAACTACTATGCCCTGGTGGGTAAGATAAAATAAATAATACCTAAACGTGGCATTCCAAGCAACATTGACAGCTTTTTGTCTCGCCATAGTTACCTGGCTTTGTATAAATGTTTCATGCGGTCCTTCTACTGCTCGAAACACAACTGCACCAAGCAACGCATACCCAATGACCTAAAATATTTTTAGTGAACAGTATGATAACATTATTCCTCTTATGATCAGACTTGTATTATGACCAGGCCATACATAACTCAGTATCAGTGCCGAATTATTTGCATCTTCAATGAGCTTTAGGGACCTTGGCCGTTAAGCTCTTAATTTAATTTAATTCATCCGTCTACGAAACTCTTTTTTAGTTTGTCAGAAGATAAAATACCGGACTAACCAGTGCGCATAATCCAACATGAGAAAAGAAAAATGCGATGATACGTTTGATGAGGTTAATCACTCGGGTGACTTTCGGTCTTCGATGATTTCTTCGTGTCATAGCACTAATTCTAATAAAAGTGGAAGTTAATAAAGATCTCAATTTTTATCACACTTAATTTGCTAATCAAATGAAGTAAAATGAGAAAAGCTATATGATTATTAGAGCAGAAAAGGATGAAGGAGAAAAATCTCATTGGTCAGCGATATATATATATATAGCCTGTGAACTTGGAGATGAGCCAGAATGTGTATAGCCTTGTCGAATACGAGTAAGATGGAAGAGCAAAAAGCAAAATTTTGATCTGGAAGATATCCTTAAGACTCTTTTCCTCTTTTAAGCTTGCGAAGTACCAATTAATACTCTACGACGAACAATACCATAAATAACATCACTGTAATTTAATAATGCAACGGATCTTGGCAATAGAAAAATAGATTGACACATAGAAGACGGATCTGAATTTTAAAAGCCATATATTTTCTTCTGACGCAATGGGCCCAAGAACCTGGATTTGAAGTGTTTCTGTTGGTGATAGTTATTATCTAACTTTGCATATAACGGAAATCATTAGATGCTTCTCATTCTTTTGACATGAATTTGCTATCGAGTTCCTTTAAAAGAAGTATCTGATAATTCGATTTGGAGATATTACGAATTTTTTTGTAGAAGGAAGAAGATATTGCAATTTTTCTGTAGAAGGAAGGAGATACTGCATTCATGCTGAAACATGCTGAAATGTTTTTCTTTAAACAACAATATAAATTGAAATTCGAACTTGCAAGTAATTGCAAGTAAAGTGTGTGTCAAGGAAGAATGCTTCTTACGTAGAAGTAGTAGTATAACGAATCAAGCTTACTGCCTTGCCATAGCCTGGACAAGAAAAATGGATTTATAAGGAAATGATGAATGAATGGATAGATAATCGATGTCCTCTCTTTTCCTCTCTCTATCACAAATGCCTTTTCTAGAAAAGCAAAAGCCCTGACGGCAAATATCCAGCCACCAACTACGACAACATCGAAATTTGACTCACTACATGGATCGATCATATATTTCAAGATATATGAAAATCAATTTTGCTGCAATACTGAGTAGCTAAAAGATAAAAACGACAATCGGAACGAAAGCTCGCTGATTAATGATAACAAACAATTCTGCATAATTATGCAAAAGAATTATCGGATTTTTTTGGAGGAATCTAAAGCAAACAAGAGACGAAGAGATAGATAAAGAAGGAAATTAGAAGTGAAATCTTACGAACTACTGAATAAGTTAGAGATTAGATCAGTACGTTGATATAGCGTTAGCAAATGTCTCTTGCATCTTATTGACCAGCTGATGGTCGATAAGCATGATTCTACGATTAGAATTATTATATTATATTATATTATTGTAAATACTTTTGGAAACAATGATCAAGT
Organism: Dirofilaria immitis; assembly: GCA_024305405.1. NCBI lineage: Eukaryota > Metazoa > Nematoda > Chromadorea > Rhabditida > Onchocercidae > Dirofilaria > Dirofilaria immitis. The sequence continues at coordinate 8,169,052 of JAKNDB010000068.1, forward strand.
TGATTCTACCTAATCAGTTTGATTCTAATGGCGAAAGGAAAACATTGTCCATTTTGATAAGAATTTTTTGATATGAATTTATCTCCTTTGCTAATGACATCTCCCTCCAAAATATCTTATTATTTACATCACATTAAATGTAAAGCTCCCTTTGAGAAGAAAAAGACCACGTGATTAAGCATACGTGTGCGTTCGAGATGAAAAAACTGTTTCGCGGCCAAATGTGATGAAATAGTCACTTACGTGCGTGCTATAAAATATTTGGAAATGTAATGAAATGATCTTAACTTTGCTCCTCGTAAAATTCATCGGAATTTTTTTCCCATCAAAATTTTTAAAAATCTTTTGATTCTTTCTTATTATGCTCTCTCTTCTTTTGAAACTAATTATCAAAAAATTTTTGATAATTAGTTTCATCTTCAGTTTCAATTATTATTGCTTCGAACTGAGAATTTTCTCATTTATTACGTTTATTTTCTTTCTTTTTATTTTACTACTATTTATATTTCTTATATTTTTAGTTTCTTTTTTCTTTGAACAAATGAATTCAATTTCGTTATTGACTAATTAATTATGTTATCATATCAATCAGCATTATTTGCTTCATATCACAAGATTAAAACCAAAAAAATTTCGTGATAGCTGAAAAATGTGGACACATTCCTTCTAATGCTATATTCTCAAATTCAAAATAGGTCGTTTTAGTCATCATTATATTCGGGTAATTTAATATTCGAAATATTGAAAAAAAAACGCAATATGAAATTGAAATGAGAGAAATACCAATTCTTCTCCATCTTTACGAAACTACTGATAGAATGTTTCATTTCTTAGCAAATATTACTAGAATTATTCAAAGAAAATAAAAATTTAAAAAACTTTGGGCCAAAAATTTCAGAAGAAAAAAGTTTAATTTCTGGATTGGATGCAAAATAGAACGATAAATTTACAAGTAAATAATTAAGGGATCGAATTTACTGTTTATATCGGAAAGAAAAAAAGGCGTATGCTTATAATTTCTTCATCGCTTGAAATGACACACAAATTCAAAAAAATAATCTTTTAAAAACGATTATTGTTGATGCAGACGAATATATATCAATAACTAATTAAAATGTCATCCGATTTCAAGTATTTTTTATTCATCTTGGCTAGAAAGGTGTCTTACTAGAATGATTCTTCGTCAAAAATAAGAATTAGTGAAATTAAAAAAAAAATTTTCTCAAACGAATGTTTTAACTACAAAGCTAGTTTCTCGAAATATTTCACCAAAAGTAAAGTTTATAATTAGCTCTAGATAGCTTTCTTTTTTTGTTTATTTAATGAATATATTATAACTGTTTGAAACGTGGGCCGCAGTATCACTAAAATTTGTAGGCCAACAACTGCATGGCAAACAAAACCATTACCGTTATTTGATGTCATAAAATTCTTCCACAGTTAAAGTGAGCGTTGTTGCATTTACTTCTTTCTCTTTTTTTTCTTTTCGATCGGTTATCACCATCCTTAACTAATTTTAAATAGGCCGTCACTAAATGAATCTAAATAGTTGTAATCTTTGCTACTAGTTGAAAAAATAATTTTTATTTGAACAATTTAATATTTCATTCTAATGCGACAAAAGGTTCAACGGGAAAATAACTTCTACAATTTATTATTATTTAAACATCATTAATGTAGTTATCATAATTTATTTCTAACATTATTTCAGAAATGTGGCGAAAACATATCTTTGTCTCCGCTTTTGCTCTGTATTTCAACGATTTCAGCAATAGTAGTTTTGGTATGACAAATTCCCTACTGGGTTGGAGGTGCTGCAACTAGTTCACTGATCGGGAATAGATTAATTGGAACTGCTCCGCAACTAATTTGGAATTTCTTGGCCCAGGTGAACTTGATGGCCTTGGTACGGAGGGATTATGTTTCGGTGGCTTGCAAGCAATTCAAATCCCACCTCACAACACTATCAGTAGCGCAATATTCTCCTGCACACCGTGTGTGATTTGTACACCATAAAGTGCGTCAACAAGTATGTTTATTTTCGGAAATTACTAAAAATTGAAGGGAGATTATTTTAACTGAAAAATATATTTATGTTTAATTCTACCAGAACTACTTTCACGTTGATACCTATGGCAAAACTCGCATTACCTAGTAGCCAGTTTTGTTGCTGTTGTACATTTGTAACTGGATCTGTTTGCTGGGACTTTTAGCCAAAGGAATCACACCTACAAAATCTCACAAAGCGCTGTTTCAAATCTCGAAATCACTGGCTGTATATATATATATATATATCCTTTGATAATTTTATATTACTTTTTTATTATGTTTGATGATTCATAAATCAAAAGGTCTATAAAATATCTTCCAAATATCTATAACTTATTCCTTATATTGAAAAAGCGAAGCATGATAAACGTTGCAACTCATGCAGTATGCTCTGTAAGCAATGTCGTGTTAATATTCTACAGAAAAATTTAGTGGAAAAAAATTAAATTATGGAAATTGGGATAGTTTTCGTCGTCTTCGATACTGCAACGTTAATACTACATTTGCAAGCAATAAAATAAACAAAAACATTACGAGAAGAATTTCAATAGAAATTTGAAAAATTCGGAATACTTTTATGTTGTTTTCTTCTAGAATAATATTGCAGCCTTCATTTTTTCGGAACTACAATAATATTTTTTCTATTAATTAATGTGTAATTTTTTGTGGGAGAAGCAAGCTTATCGGTAAAATCTATATCGTAGCGAAGCATCGGAAAGTGAATAGGATCCAAAATTAAGGTAAACGTATTATTTCATTATCTGACTTATCTGAGTGATTAATTGATTGAAAGATAGCAATAATGAAGTGGAAATAGTTTTATAAATATAATTACATAATGACCTCAGTTTTTTTTCAAAAATCACGCGATATGCACAACTGATATATTTAAGGAAAAAGATGTCTTCTCAACACGTAAAAAACTTTTAGATAAGCATATTACAATATGTTTGTCAAATTGTTTTTAAATTCAGAAATTTGTAGTTTTGAATTGATTGCGCAACTAATTTAAGAAAATTTAACTTAAAACAATTTTATAAAGATTTTTCCTCCCCATGGAATTAATACATTCCATGGATTAGGTCCAATTAAGCATCTTGCTATTACACGAATCTCTCAAAAACGATATATCCCTTTCCTTTTCTTCCAGCCAGATCCTGGACTGTACAATTAATCAGTTAAATAATTAAATAATTAGTATTCATAGACTGAATGGAAAGGGCAAGAATTTACTCCTAGCTACAATTCTCACTGTGATAAAGTACACACCGATGGGACGTAAAGCACTCTTTGTTAATTGAACTCGATTCAGAAATTCCTTGTTGATAATCAATTTAATAGATTTATTCTTGGCTCCATAGTACTGATGTTGGAAATATAATTCTGCAGTTAGCACTGATATGGTAGCTGCACATATGATAATTGTTAGTGCTATTAAACAAAGATACACCTGAAATAATTTAAATCAAATTGTTAACAAAATAAAATAAAAAATAATTGTTGAAAAAAATATTTGTTCATAACAGTTTATTTAAATATTATTCCAACCATTAAACCATTAAACGAATACATTTCCTGTAAAAAATGATATCTATTGAATTTCTCTTTAACGAATTCGAAGAAACTGAAAGTCATTTCTTTCCACTTTCCTCGCATTTGTGGAATTCATTTCTTAATGAAGAAATAAAAACAATGGTTTTACGAGAATAAGCGCCAGTTGACTGACCCATTTCAAATAATAACGTAAATTTCGACGAAAGTCTGAAAAGAAATTTATCTAAATTTGATAAAAAATATTTCAGGCAAACGGCAAAAAAATTCACAAATATAAAATTAATGAACCTTTTTTCTTGTTTTCATCCAATTCCTTCATCATTCTTATGAATCTATAATTGGTCTTTTTGACGGAGAATGAATTTACCGCGATATTTTTGCTTTCATCATCATAAATCACAGTTCTATTTCCTATAAAAAGCGATAAATGTGGTTAATTAAATTATTTGACATAATTGCGGAAACGGCTGCAATGGGAATTAAAATTATCTAAATCGAAAAATGCATAATTCATATTGTATACTATCTAGATAAAATCCACACTTTCGCATGGATTTTCACCGAAGATTTCCAAACTGATATGTTATCGTATTCTACAGGTGATCACTAATTTTTTTCATTATCTTTGTCCTATTCTGCATCGGTTTACCAGAATGAGGAAAAAACAAAGGCTGCATAAAGCACAGAAGTTTCAAAGAAATCAGAAAATATCATTATTCTATCGCTATTGTATTGGTCGAATTTCTCGACAAATTTTCAAATGATACTATCGATAATTATGATGAAGTGATAACCTAATTTAGCTTGCAGAGTGATTTCAATATTCGATTGGCAGTCTAGCTGTAACTGAATATTTTTTCTTCTTAATAAAAATAAAATGGTTTAAACATGCACGATGGATTAGTTCTATAGACGAAGCCTACAAATTAAACAGCTTAGCATATTGAAATAGAAGCAAGCATAAATTTTTGTTATTTTCTCTTGGATCTTAATCATCACATTTATCATTGGTCTTCTTGTTTTGCGAAGCACTTCTTGTATGAAATAAGAAAAACTAAACGAACATTGACTGAGAATCCTGATAATGCATCGCTCATTGGATAGCTCAGCCACAACTAATTTTTTTCGAAACTGGTCGCGAGTATACAATAAAGGTCTTAAAATTTATGTGTCAATTATATTCAATTGATACACGTAATCAACGATACTGGCCGTACAAGCCCTTTGAAAAGCGAGAAAATCTTACTTGCCACACTTCTGTAGATATGATTTAGAAGTGAAGTTGTACTTCAATAGCACAACATGGGCTTCATAGTCTCTATTTGATTGTTCTTCATATTGTGATTTGCCAATTGTTTGACTCATCACTATTGTATAAAATATGAATATTCTCTGCAAACTATTAGTTTCTCAACCAAAATGTAGATTATATATTGCCATTTGTCAGGAAGAGTGAAGAAAAAGATTTCGATAACACGCGATGCCTTCACTACATTGAAATAAATTACAAGCCTAATTATTTTGATGCATACTTTTTAGCCATAGGCAATTTCGCAAATAAGAAAATTTGGTTCAAAATCCGTAAGATAATAGAGATTCTGCAAGAAGAGGAAAATCAGCTGAATAGCCAAATTTGAAAGTTTAGAGAAAAATAATCGTTTGCACCGATTAATAATCTCCTTTCTAGACTTCATGTTTGAAGTTGTCTTGCACTAACAAAGTCGGAGAAAAATGATGATAGAGAAATTATCATTCAAAAACGGCGATGACGAATAAATTGACATTTTAAATGACCACAGAAAACAAATTCGATAAGCATCACCGCATAAATCCTTTAGAAGCAACCGTTCATTTGTTTTAAAAACATAAATACTAATTTTTTCAAATTTCGCTATTTAATATTAGCATTATCTATGATATTTATTATCATTTGAACAAATGCAGCGATTCATAGGTGACATAAAAGTAAGAGGCTTTCTAGTGCCATAACTGTTACATGAAGGGAAAGTTAATGAATTGAAGATAATATAGAGTCCATGCAATTAATTTTCATTTTCAAATTTCGATTTCAAGCGCTGTAACTAATTATATTTCAGCGATAGAAATACTTATACGATTCAACTTGAATCATTCTTTAAGAAACGGTATTCGATAGTAGATGATAGGTTATTAGTTGTTCCTAATAGTTCTATCATAAATAAGCAATACCTGATTTATCATTTTATTAATACTAGACTAACAATGGTGTAGATAATTCTTTGTAAAATAATGGTTCAAATAAATCGGCCTATTCCACAGATCCTAAACAAAACATCCTCTCAAAGTAGCCTGTCATCACTCGGTTTATAGAGCTTCACAATTGTTGAGGTATCTTACACAGAGTGTGTTTAAAATGGGCGGAAGGTAAATGTTTTGAAAATTTCGTATGAATTTTGATACTCGACGATGTGAAAATGTAATTGAATGGGGTGATCTTATTTTCTCTTTTTCCCTTGATCTCTTTATCATTATGTTTTCATTTCACTTCATTTGTTTTATATATTATTGCATTTGAGATATTAAGGAATAGTTTAGGATTTGGGAATAAAAGATGACTGATTTCGATGGATCATTGTTTCAGCAAATTCTTCCAGAATATTACCGACGACTTTTTCCATCCGAACTTCTCTGTAAATGGCTAACATATGGTAAAGGTTAGTAAACTATTCACTTATTCACTACCGAAAATATTTGTTTACTTAGATTTTAAGTCAGAAAAATTTCTTAGACTGTTTGCAAAGAAAGAAGTGGTATTGAATGTTAATCGGTGAATCTATAATTTTTCAGATTTACAAGCCTCATTTCAAATGCGAGAGATAGCTTTTATTTTTGAAGATGATCGACACGTGCGGTATCGCAGTTTTGAAGACAGTACGGAGTTTGAGCGAGAGTTGTGCAAAGCAAACCCACAAAAGATCGATATTGGCGCAGTTTATAATTATAAAGTAGTTTGACATCTTTTTCTAAGAAATGAATCCATTTAGAATTTTGATGTTATAATGTGTTTGTCTTCCGCATTTCCAACTATAGGCAAATATAAATGCTGATACTACAAGACATATCAATTGAATAAATCCATTATTGTGGGACAAATAAAAAAGTTATTTTTCAGTTAAATTTCTCAATTAATGATAAAATATGCAATAATTTTTCAAACAATAGTAATTTTAGCCGAGAGACCATAAAAATTTGCCGATTTTCATCCAGTTGAACGTGAACTCATTTTCGATATTGATTTGACTGACTATAATGACATTCGGACATGTTGCTTGTAAGTCTTTTACTTAAAGATATAAGTCGTACAATTTGGAATAATATATTTCCATAACGGTACTAGCTGTTATGCAATATATACTGATATAAAATGCTAAGTTTGATTTCACGATATTTAAACTTCCCAATGCTTTTTCTTCTCGTGGATAAAAAATATGAAATAAATATTCATCGAAAGATTTATCATCAAGAAGTGGAATTTGCTTCGAATAGGTTAGTAAAATTAAGTTTTGAACTTTCTATTTAAAATGTGGTAATTCTAGAGAAGCAAAAATATGTAAGAAATGTTGGAGGTGGATATCTATTGCAGTGGGTGTTTTGAATCATTTGTTGGAAAGTTAGTTTAATTTTCTAGTCTTAGATTTTTTTGAATGAATTTTCTTATTATGCGATAATATTTATTATGGATAGCTATTATATATATGTGAAGAGAGCATTAATTATTGCTAATTTCAAATCATAACTAGAAACTTTTACACTATATTATTAATGAATTATTGGAAGATATGAAAATATTATTTGTTTAAAATCATTCACTGTTCCATTCAAAAAAATATACATAAATGTATAGATTATTGAAACATATATATATATGATTTGAATTATACGATACAGCTACAGTAAAATCACTTCTTTTTTTCTTATGTTTGTGTAAGAAAATTGATCAGTATACGGTTTGCAAGAAAACTCAGATTCGAGCTTGCATCCAAAACTAAACGGTGTTTTCTCCTCTTTTTTTTCCACTACCTTGTCGTCTTTATTTTATTTATCATTTCATTCAAATCAGTGCCACTTCAATTTATGTCAGAAGTGAGATATTTTTCTCACTTTTGACAATTTCGATATCAATTTTTATAAAAATATTTTTCAATACGATAATTATCTGCTTGCTTCTTTTATTTCTCATTCATTTCCCTTCATTTAATTAATTTGTTCTTGATTTACGCTTTATTTAAATAATATTATCTGTTTTCATATTTATCACTGTTGTTGAAGGACATTTCGGTTTCAAGCATTATTTATGGGTATTTTCTGGCCGTCGCGGTATTCATTGCTGGGTTGCCGATGCTGCTGCACGAAAACTTCAGAACGCTGGCCGAATAGCCGTTGTTGAGTATCTATCTCTGATCACTGTGAGTAATAATACATATGTAAGCTTGTCAAAAACAAATGTTTTTGTCCGAAAAAGAATCACTTGATAGCGTAGATACGCTCTGATTTTCTTCTTGGATTAATTAGCACTATAAATTGTAGAGTGGGCAGAAAATTTCAAAAACAGCAACAAAACGTACATTTGTTCATCCCATGCTAGAACACGTATACAGCTATTTGGTACAGAGGTTACTTTTATATAATTCTCATGACTTGTGGAATTTTCCTAGTTTTCTAAATTAAGCTGGAATTGTTATATTTTTAACCATTTCAGCCCAGACGTGAGCGAACTCATGTTAGAACAAGGCTGGATGAGCAACGATGGATTAATATCTTTATTAGATGATTGCATAAACGAAGAAGTTGAAAAGGAAATTAAAGAAATTGTGGATGAAGTGAAGACGTGAATTAATTCTTTTTGGAGTCAAGACAACATTATTATTTTGTGTAGACATTTGCTCTAAAGGATTCTGTATATGCGATTTATAAAGCAAGTGAATAACTAGAATAAGAAGTGTAAGTATACAAATATATAATTTATTTCAGTATTGATTTGAAAAAAAGGTGGAATGCTTTACGAATCAAATTTGACAAATATAAACGTGCTGAGCTTGAGAAAAATGGAATTGAATTGTGCGAGGTGATTAAATTTAAAATTTTTTAAAGTAATATTGATAGATTTGTGATTTATCGTTATAATCTCTGTCTGTGGTTTTAAATGTAAAATAAAATCATTCTTTATCTATTTTGCGATTTTTACGATAATATTCAAATTTTTGATAAAAAATTTTAACATGAGAATTTCTAATGTATGATTCTGATTGTAGATAGCCAGTCCTCAGTCATCATTCCATTTTCGTGATTATGTGCTGCAGCATACTTATCCTCGTCTGGATATTCATGTTTCCACAGGGATAAATCATCTACTCAAAAGTCCGTTTTGTGTGCATCCCAAAACTGGACTTATAGCTGTACCCATTAATCCAAGTCGGATATCTGATATAAATCTTGCAAAGTTACCTCGCATAGAGTAAGCATTTATTCTCTGAATATTATATTTAAATAATAAAACTAGACACGTAGTTTTTAGTTTTCGCTACTTTATTTATGAATGGTCCAATATCCAAAATATTTCAGTACTTTGCTGCATGAGATTATAAAATTGAATTACAATGGAGAAACGAAAGAAGATTGGAAGAATTTTGGTATTTCTCCAACTTTATAATTCCAAAAATTCATACTGCTTTATTATTAAAACTTTAAATATTTATTACTATTCATCTATGACAATTTGATGTGTTAATATCGGCAATAGTTTAAGAAAAATAATTGTGTCCAAAATTCTGAATTGATTTTTATGTCTACTATATATTGCTAAAATGTTTTGTCCGCGGTGTATGTTGTGGATTTCTCGTAGTATTGGTCCCAAGGAGCTCCGACAGTTTTTATAGTAGTTTAGGAGAAAGGATCGTGGGGAAGATTGGGAAGGGAGGAAGGAAAGAGAAGAGGAAGCGGATGTCCTCATATATTTAATTGAATACAAAAGTGTGGAACGAATGACATATCATAAATAGAAGCGTGGGATATCATATAATTTTTTGATGAGAAAATAGCTATATAAGCAAAAGCTAATTTACGTGTTACATTTTAATCACTAAAATTAAATTTATAAAACTTAGTTTTAGAATATAAGAATTTATATGTAATTTAATTTCCATTGCTGAAGACATAGGTTTGTTGCTTAGAAAAATTATTTTATAAAATTCTTTCGGTTTTTTCGTGACTGCGGTAGGTCAATTGCTGAAGTGATAAGTGTTAATCAATATTTTTATTGTATAATGTATTTTGTTTTAGCAATATTAAAATAATGCTGTGTCTTAATCATACTGTAAGCTTTTTCAGAAATCAAGCATTGTTCCCTGGGACCGTATATCGAAACATTTGAAGAATTTATAAACAATTTGATTTGTAGTGCACAACAACATTTATGATCAATAAATCGTCTAGTCAGTTTTATTTATTGAAGCTAGTATACTTTGTCACAAAATCCCTACTTGTAAAAACATTTGATGCTTCCATTGTTTTAAAGAGAAAATCTAAATTGTTTTGAAATTTGAAATCCTCGGTTTTAAAATTGAAAAAAAATGAGGTTACTTATTGTTAATTAGTGGACTAGAAACAAAATTTCATGCAGTTTGCTGGATATTCCAACTACAAATTATAGTGTTCAAAATTTTTATTCGGCGAATCTCTTTTTCGGAAAGAAAACTTTGTAAGGAAGATTTGAATCAAAAGCATATAATGTGATTTTTTGAATATGTTAATAGACTTCGAAATCTTTTGCTTAATAAATAGTTTTAATGGAAATTCTTCGTTCTTAAATGTCCTCTTATCAATGAAAGTTATAATAATTGGACCCGACAAGTCCACAAATAGATTCGTGTCATTAAGGCGACATGGGCTAAGATGACTCAAACATTCAGAAAAAAATATTTTTTTTGGTAATGGTTTTATATTACTTGTCCCACATTATACTTGTTAGAGAAGATGATCATTGACCAGTCTGTGCAATACAAGTAAATTCACCGAATAAGGAAATAGTCGTAGCAAGGAATTAAAAATTTTCAGGAATAACATAATCGATTGTGAAAGATTAGCAAAAGTTTACTTTAAATTTAACTTTTCAGAAGTTTAGAATTTCTTTAAATATTTTTAAGGAATAAAAGAATAAAGTAATATTTTATGCTGCCGATAACCCTTTACTTACTTCCTTAAGGTAATGCGGCATTCCTCCCATGGCCATATAGAGCTGCAATATTTACTGGTAATCAAGGTTGACTCCTAAATATCTTAGATATTCTTTAGTTTCAAATTCGGTTTTGTCGAATATATGCGTTTGAAGCAGGTTGGAATCTTAACACCTCCATTTTTTTGAATTTTTAATCAGGAATCGATGTTTTATTTTAGCATAAAATGTCCTGGTCGACAGGTTTATACAATTGCTGAGATTTTATCTGACATATTCATTAGGAACATCAGATAGTAAAGTGTGAATGAATATTATGAGTGGAATAACTGATCACTTTATTTCTTCTCATTCTTTTGAATATAAATTTATATGATAAACTTATAAAAAACAACTCGAATTTAAAATTATCATTTAGTTACTGAAATAAATAAAATAACTAAACGATAATTTCAAAGCTGGATTGCTAGAAATTTTTAAAAACTAAGAAAGTCTGTAATTTTATATGGATTTGAAAATAAAACTATTTGAAGTATTCCCCAAATATGAGATATTTGATCGAGAATTGATATTTCCATAGTATCTACAGAAATAAATAGCTAACAATAATTGAACTGTAAACCGAATTAATGATAAATTAAAGAATGTTCACTGCGATCCTTGTTCAATGAAAATCTGATAAGCAGTAGAGCAACGATCGATGATGGTTTGATCAGATGGCAATTCTGTTGATGATAATAATATCTGCTACGTTATTACAATCTCGAAAGATGACAGGAATAAAAAACTAATCATAAGGAAGATGAAATGAGCTTCGCAACGAGAGCAAGATATATGCTCAGTAAATGTTTTACCCAATTACTAATTAAATGAACGGCTTATTTTGACAATGAAAATGAATATTTTTCAATTTTTTGAATTTAATAAATCCCTACCTCATGGAAATGATATCCTTGAACAATTTGTTCAGAATAAAATATTTTTTAAGAATCATTCAGAGCACTTATCTTCATTACCCTGCAGTTTCACATTATAAAAGGAAGAGTAGAAAATCTAAAATCAAAACTATTGTATTTCATCGTAGTTCAGTTGTGTCTGTTTAAACATTCAAAAATGTTTTTTTTTTTCTTGAAAGATTATAGTACCCATTTTACATTATCGTGCGAAAAACCAAGATAATTAACCAGTTTGCTATCTAGCAAGATTTCCGTTAAAAATTTTTCAAAAATGATTCCTTTGAGACAATAGCATAATTCCCACTTATGTATAAAAAGAATTACTTATATGTGTATAACATTGTAATTATAATTTTAGAGATTACAGTATCCATTTTACATTATTATACAAAATACCAAAATTCTAAATGATTCCCTATTTTTCCGATCGGGAATATACAATATATAAGATCACAATATCTGATGGAAAGTTCTTTGTTTTATTAACATTCATCATGTTGATGTAAAAAAGAAGTCAGAATGTTTAACATAAAAATATTTTTTAAAGCAAATTTCTCTCTTCATTAATTAAATCACAATAAAGTTAAGAAAAAGATATCAAAAAAATTTATACTTCTTCGGAAATTTTTAGGTTAAATTCTTATTCGTTGAAATAATTTCAGAATTCGAAGTTTGGAAAGTCGTCAAAATTTCATGAGTCCTTCGATAGATAAAGGAATAAGGAGAAGCACTTTATCATATAAACAGAAAACGTCCAAACTTTTTATAAAATTAACAGTATTTCAGCTGAAATCAATGGAGCGAGGATTGCCCCTACAATCATAACAATCTTTTTCAAAGAATTTCAAATTTTCAGTAATTTTTGAAACGAATTATTTGGGTTCGGTGAAGCGAAAGAGTGCAGTTTTGTTTTCTAATCGACAATAGACACAAATTTACGTCATTCGCATTTGCATTTGACAAAATCGCATTTTCGCTTTTAAATTTCTTAGCAATATGTAATGTAAGCACCAAGTATTATTTCGAGGACGAGAAAACATTGCATTTCTTGAATCAAATGCAAAAAAATCAATCAATAATTAATTCAAATTCCTTTCACCACATCTTCATAATGATTTTTTTCTTCTAGATATAAAGGATAATAGGCCAAAATTAGAATTTTAAGTTTATTCATTTCAATTTTACGTCTATCGTTGTCTCACAAATCTTTCAAATCTCTTCTCATCTATATTTACTTCATTTTATCAAAGTGCTCTTCATTCCTATATATAAATCTTTCTAATAACTTGCAAATAACATTTCTACGAAATTGAATGGAATATATTCTAGGAAAAAAGACATCAGATATCATAATTACTGATAATAGTGAAAAACTGAAAAAGAATTTGCTGTGATTTGAGTACTAAAACTTTGTCTTTCCTTATCCAAGTCTATTTTTGTTATCTGTTTTGAAAAGATATCGTTCTCTCTACCTTGGCTTCGAAATATATCTGGGAAATTAAAAACTCAAAAGAAATGGTTACTCGAATTGTTTCTAATAGTTATAGTGATTACGAATCGTATGAAAGAGCTAATCATATCAACGAGTAAATTGTTCACACTTCTATATAAAACCGAATGAATAAACAAATATAAAAGAGGAGGATAATACGTAATGATGTAAAGTACGAGACAATTTAGAAGCAAATAAATTGATGAATTAAAATTTTTCTTATTCAAATATACTGAATCTTTTCGAGCCAAATATAAAAAGAAATGAAACCACTGAATAATTTCACGATGGCTTTTGTAATCGATCATCGTTTCTTTGGTGCATCTCATTTCCATATACTTTTCACTGAATTTATCTCTTTACCTATAGATAATTAGAAGATTCATCTTGAATTGCAATATTCTAACTTAGTCTAAAAGATGAGTGATCAGAATGACAATGACAGATCTAAACTTATGATTTATAACTTGATCGAATAGGAATAGCATTATTGTTAACATCTTCTCTGAAGTCTTGTCCACACAAAACTATACTACCAACAAAGGATAGATAGATGCACTGAATGAATAATATGAAATGATAATGATTTCGAGAGCAGTGCTCAAGAAAGAAAATATGACAAGAAGCTTGTAATTTTGTAATGTTTAATCATAGAAATGAATGAATTGATAAAATTGAGCACTTCACACAGTGAATAGAATTCCCGTCAACTAAGGCTCTAAATTGTTTGATGTTCGAAGATAAGCTGTCAAAGGATTTTATCTTTCGGAAAGAATAAACAAATTCACTATGCTGATTTCTTAACAACATCCAAGGAAAAACTCTTTTCTATTTTCTTGATAAAACTTTATGCTTTTTATTATCTTCAAATCAAGCATTAAAAGCGTTGTGTTAGCTCTCAAACTGCAAAAAAAAGAAAGTTAAATTGAAATACATCATTTTAGAAATTAAATTAAACTTACTTTATATGCTATTTGAAATAACAATAATCCCTGAAGAAAATGAAGATCCAAAATGGATTGAAACGCTGTTCCAGATACTACTAATTTTACTCATTCTCAGATAATTAATCAGTTTTGAATATGTAAAATAATATTTAATCGCTAGTTATCTTCGAAGATTATGGCGGAAGTCAGCCAAACTCATTTGGCGATTAATAAAGCAATTTTTCACAAATTATGTTTCAGAACTAATATAGTCTTAAATAACATCTATTTGGAATTTACCATACTGAGAAACAAATTTCTATTCTTTGGTTCAAAATAATTGGAACAGTAATAAAGAAAAAGACGATCAAATAAAAACAAATTTGGTCTTGAAAAATTCAAGAAATAATAAAATACTGGAATAAAAATGAAATTACGAAGAGATTAGATGAGATCAAGGATGGTACCGCGATATGCTGAATCGGGAATGGCAAAAACGACAGGAATGCAAGTCGAGAGTTGAAGTCGACGACGATAATGACTCTGCATTCTGATCAATATACCTGCAGTAGTTTATAATTCAGGTATAAGAGCTGCTGTTTTCCTAACTTACTACTACATGCAAAGTTATTCTGATGAAAAATAGTATGTAAAAATTAATTTTTACCATAATTTCATCTTTATAAAATCTGTTTTTCTAAAAATTAAGTAAGATTTTACCGAATCCACCGAATATCGGCAGGAATAAATGGAATAACATGTTTCGATATATGGAAATTATCGATGATAAACGCATCCCGATCGTAATTTTTTGCTCTCTTTTGCATCAAATTTGCATATAGCTCGGACACAAGCACCACCTAAGATTTTGATTTTCGAAATTTTGTTAATTCAAAAGTTTCACGATTTTTTAAGACTTCTGCACTAAGCAGCTACGTGGAAAAAGATAAATTATCTGTACTTTCAGTATCATTTTTATAAGAAGTATGCTTGAATCTCATATCATACTTATACTAACAGAAAGATATATGATGGGAAATAGAATTAAATTCATGAAGTACACTATTTTCAGACATTTATCAATATCTTTTAAATTAAAACAATACTTGCCAGATGAAAAAAGAGCAAATTTATAGGATCAGAATAGTAACCTTTCCTCCAACGACAGCTAATGCAGAACGAGCGTCCTGTATTTTCTACCGAAATAATGAATTTTACGAATATACTGCACGCCGACTAAATCAATACACATTGTTGTGATTGCCAAACCTAATGAAATTTTCATTCAGATTAATGTCTTAAATGAATACTTCGAATATAAATAAATATTGAAGTTAATTCTCTTAAATTATCTGGAGAATTTGAACTAAAATCTCGGCCATTTTAATTTTTAATTTTATGTGAATAATACTTTTGTTCATATTCACAGACGCTTTGAAGACTAAAAGTAAAGAAGTTGTTTTACTATAGTAGCTTATATATTCTATTAATCTATTCATTAATGATATCCATATCTGTAAGAGCTTAATCAAACCTAAAATAATATAAAGTAAAATGAGGTACATATAACCATCTCGTCGGGGCATTAAATCACCGAAACCAACCTGAAAAAAATTTTCATTTCTCTCTAGTTTATAGGATGACTCAGAGTACCAACAAAAAGGCTTGAAAATTTTCAAAAGTGACTATGCATAAAAAGCAGTGATAAAAATGATAGTGACGGAAAAGAGAAAAGAAACTTACAGTGGTCATCGTAATAAATGACCAGTAAAATGCAGTGAAAAAACTCCATGGCTCCAAATTGGACATTAGTACACCTCCCAGTGATGTGTATGCAACAAGTATTACCAGCACCAACATCGCTGGTATCCTGTAATTGATGATAGAAATTCAAAAGCAAAGGTTGTGATATAGATATCGTTTAAACTTTAATATATTGACTTATCATTAATACTAATTACAATGTTGAAACAAGAGAAAAAATAACTCAATAGACGTCAATGTTAAATTACGGCGAATTCTGTAATAGGAATAGTACATATCTCAGCTTTTATATAAATCTGCGAATAGAAGATAACATGAACGAATAATATAAATTACTGTACTTACCTCTGCTCTTCAATAAAATGCATATTGGCACTTAGGCCCTGCTTTTGACACTTCTCGCAAACTCTTTCCCTGTGATCTTTGCGCCAATGACGCCTTTCCCATAAGAAATGCTTCAATTTGAGGTAGTTACCATACATCCATACCAGATGTTCACTTAAAAATTTACCAATATCTGCTATAGTTACTAGTGTCAAAGGTATGCCAAATAATGAAAATATAATGCACATCATGCGACCTAATTGTGTTACCGGTACTGGATTACCATATCCTGAAACAGAAATTTCCAGAAAGTTTATTTCAAAACATTCCTTTGTAATATAATCTTTGCAAAATAATGACTATTATCAAAATTAGAAAATAACTGAACAAATAAAATTCTTGAGGAAAGAAATTCCTGAATAAGTAAAAGAAGATAAAATAAGTATTTCTAACTCATTAAGAAATCAAAACCTCACCGATGGTGGTAACAACAGTGACGGCAAAAAGATAGCAGTAGAGAAAGACCATATCTCGATAGTATCATTAGCACGAACTTCGGCAGCAGTTAAAAAGAATTTTTCAAAAGCGGTGAAAAGATGATCGCTCATATTATGCATGTGCTGTTTGGTTACCTGTGACCAAACTTCACGCCGAGTTTCATTAAGCATTGCCAAGGTGAACAATGAATTCACGAACTCTTCTTGTCGTTCGTGTATCATATCCAACTAAATATTAAGTAATCCAATATTATAGAAATTCAAAGTTGTGGAGATGATTATGGCTCTCTGAATACTTGTAATAACTCCTCAAAATCATGATTTTTATGATCGTATTATATCCAACAAAATAATAGTCCAGTACTCTGCTGCGATTTGTGAAATTAAGTTTATAATTGGAACGATTTCATAAATAAGTGATATATGACTTTGTTATAGATTGGCTTACTCATACTGAATAATAAAACCTCAGAATAAATATCAGAATTTACCTGTCGCCTTTTATTAGCCAGTTCATGCGGTTGTTCAACACTATAAAATATTGACGCACCGACAAATGTATAAGCGCAAGTTAATAATACCAGACCAACGTGCGGTAAGATGAGTTTCGCATACTGAAATGAACTAAACGAAACAATAAGTAAAAATAACCGGATATGAGATAATTCGAGAATCAGAAATAGATCGGCTTTGTTATTTTGTGGTTTTTCTGATGATTTTTAAATTAAAAAAATATTTGCATCAAAAGACAAGAAAATGCGTTATTTTTAATATCTCTTCAGTCCAATGTTGATTTTATTGTAATCGCTGCCAAACTTCTGATGCTAAGATCATTTACAACCTAAATAACTGATAAGGAAAGAAAAGGTCGCTGAAAGAAAAGCAATAAAATAATTTGCAGAACTATCAATTTTGAATCTCATTCAAAATGACCATTTGCTTCTCTTCATTTCGTAAAATTGATCATTTCTTCTCCTTTATACTTTTCCTTTTTTTTTTCTTTCTTTTTCTAGAATCCATTTGGAAAAATTATTTTTGAAACAGTTTTAAATGGGCAAGAAATTTAGAGAGAGAATTCAGTTAAAAGGATGCAAAAAAAGTTTATTATTTTTAGTTGTCGCCACCAACAGAAAGGAATTAACAGATGAGATCTGAGTGATATATGCTCAAGCAGTGATATCTAATCACTTAAATAAATCATATTCACAACAATAATGCCAGGAAACAGATAGGAAATTCTTTTATCACTGTGACACTTCCCTTCTCCTTATCAAGACACAGATAAGAAATAATCATATTTGGCTTTGCTTATTTATATTCTTCTCCTTTGTTTAATTATGATGACGACTCCAAACTTCCATAATTTATAACAAATACTAAGATATGAAATAAGAAGGAAAGAGAAAGAGGGAGAGAGAGAAGAAGGAAGGAAGGGAGAAAGAGAGAGAGAGACAATAAGGGAGATAACATGAAGAGTGAGTACAATGAAAATGATCTAAGTCGAAGTTGAACCAATGAATTTAATCTAAATATTAATTAATAATGCAAATAAACCTTTCTGACACCGCTTCGATGATCGTATTCATCATCTTCGGTCGAATCTCTTGTTACTCCTTCACTTGTCGATGAAACATCAATACAATCCTGAAAAGTTTATACAACTAATTTCATCGTATTAGCCATTTATTTCCATGCCAATTTTTCTTTCATGTTTATTCATTTATGTGCATACATTATGTTTTAGCTGTTATGAATATATTTATAATAATCAACAACTGATTAAAATACATAAATATCCTACTTGTTTTCTGTGACAGATGACTTATGGTTGATTAATATTATAGGTATTATAGGTGGAATGATCTGAATCAGGCGAATAGTTTCTTTTTTGAATAAAAATACCATTTTATCAGGCACATCAAGCAAATCGCTTTTACTCCAGTCCTGATGATCCATTGTAGCGCTGCATTGAGACATTCTTTCTCGATATGGTCTTTCCTGCAATTAGATTTTGAAATTTAAATCTGAAGAAAACGTTGATACTTCGAGTTTACTATTTTAGAATAGTCGAATGTACACATCCACCCAATTTAATGTCTGAAGAGATAAGGAAAAAATATTCCAATCAGAGAGGATTATTTAATCTGTGCACAAACAAACTTTAAAAATTTGAAACCACTGTCTAGCTTAAAAATTTGAAACCACACATATATTTGAAATTATGTTTACAAAGCATTCGAAAAATAAGTATGAGTATAAATTATTTTTGTTTGAAAATAAAAAGGAAAAAAATTTTGAAAAAATTTTTCGAACTAGAAGTCAAAGACAGTTATTAGAAGATGCGGAGCTATTCTTAGAAATGAATCTCATTCCTGATACAAAATCAGTTAACATACTTGAAAAATGAGAATTTTGAAGAAAAATCAAAATTGCTGGACCAAAAGATAATAATTCTTTTCGAAAATGCCAGATTACATTTTCAAGTGCAAATATATTATCCATTTTTGCTTCATTTTAAAATAAAATTTCCGAAATTAAGATAAGAAGGCGAGTCAAGAGATAGATATCAAACGAAGAGAGTGAGAAGGAAAAGAATATTTAAGAAAAGGATAATGACAGTAGTGAATCCATTGATCCATTCAACTTAATATCTATTACCGATAATTATTCTATGCTATAATCTCTAATTTAAATTGTCATCTATCTCTGCTTATAAAACGTTACTTATCGGAAGAATTATCAATTATCTTAGAAAATATTATCACTCAAAACTTATCTATCAAAAAATGGGAACGTGAAATGTGATTTTATATTTTAGTACCTCAACTTCGATCCTATATGTAAAATGATCAAGACTGCATTTGAATAGTTCACAGTATGATCTAATGACAAATTTTCAATATTGCCATTAATTTTCGCAATATGACTTTGATTCATTCGTAATATTATTTGAATAATTGAGTTCTAATTATTTAAATTTTTTAATATAAATGTACAAAGAACATAACTAAATTGCAAATATATAAAAATTACTGCTTGTTTAAAGGGCTACCTTGTTGTTCACAATTATTCTTTTAAACAATTTGAAAATTTCCAGAAAATCTACAAAAAAATGCAAAGCAGAATACTTGATACATTGCACAATTGGATGGAAAGAAGAAAGGAAAAGATAAGAAAAGGTGAGAAGGAAGGATTGGAACAATCTTGCCAAGAACTTTGATTAATTTCATTGCTATTTGAATATGTTAAGCTAATTAGCTATAAGATTTCATAAAGTATCGACATACAAAGTACAATCTGATAAGTAGAAATCAAATAAACTGACCAGTTCACGTCAACTCATACTTTTTCATATTGAATTTCAATATTAGGTGCACAGTTCTTAATAAGGAAATTATTTTTCATGACGGTGAGTATTAAAACGACTCCTTCAATAAATCGTTGTTGACGAATTTTATCAGCCTAATAGTGATTTTGAAATCGATTACATCAATTAAAGATTTGAGTATTTTTGGAAGATAAATTTATCAAAAAAAAAAAAATTAAGTAAAACACAAATGGGAAGATAAATAAATGACTCATTCTCTTTTATAACTAACTTCACTGTTATATAAGGGTTGTACTCTATATAATAATGTTTTGGAGTGAGAAACGAAAGAGTTTCATTCATGAGACTTTTCAGGTCTTAATAAATCTCAGAATCATTTTTAGAAGAACATTTTTTATCATTTTTAAGCATTCAGATAATAAATTCTTTTGTAATTAGTGGAGAGATGAAGAAAAATTATTTCTCTGAGAAGTTACAAAGGATTTTTCATTTTACTCAATATTCTAAAGTGATTATTATAATTGCTTAATTAATTAATTTATTTATTTAACTCTTTATATGTACCAAAAATTCCACTTATTTTGCCTGTAAAAGATAGCTACTCAGATTTATCTATTTTATGCTAAGCTTTCTATTTCCAATTTCATTTATCAATATAATAAATCTAATTCATCCTAATCTTTTCTTTTATAACTCTTCGGTATAACAACGCAAAAATATATTTTTATGCAAAAATGACAATGATGAGATAAAATATATTTGAATAATTCTTTGCAGTGATATTACCAGAATATCAGTGCTAAAGTCATGCGAAGTAATTTAAACTGTTTGAATTTAAATATTAACAAACTTTTCGAGGAGCACGACGAATAAATGCTTGCGACATCTCCCCAACGTGATCATCCAACTCATATTGTTCGGGATCATCGGACAAATTTGAATTATACGGACCGACTTCACCAACACCCGAGTATTTGTATCGCGCTGCAAAAATTTTTTTTTTTTTTCAGGCTAGCAGTGGTAAAGAGAACAGTAATCAACATATTTTGGCTCATTTTTCAAAAAAATGCTTTCGGTCTAGTTACAATTTTATTAGTCTTTTCTACCCTGTTTAAACAGGAATTGGAATTATCATTATTTTTATTATAAATGATAATAAATGAAGCTAATTGTTCGAATGCCAATAAAATTTCATTCTCTTTAAAGTTGACTCAGATAATGACATACAGTATTCATTATTGGCAGGTTCAGAGGATAGCGTTGGATCAGAATCGACCCTTAAATAACCGTAATGATTCATCTTCACAATCGTCCATCACCAATGCGACCATCTATATCGCCTTTGTACAACTAGCCATTGCTTTCGTAAATGCATTACTGCTTCGAGATAATATTATTCGCTTAATCAATCTTTTGTTTTTTCACTCCTGACATAAGAGTGACAGCAACTATTGGAATCCGTAAGTCAATAAATCGCAGTATGTAAATACAGCTAAAACATTCGCAAAATTCTATTTTGGAAGCGTATTCGCTAGTTCTTGTGAATCTTCTGCGATATGTTGAATTAAGAATTAATATACATTTTTCAGTAATAGATTCTCAGCTATCCTGGATAGTATTTATAGGAAAGGAAATGACTATGTGCTTCATAGAGAGACATGAGACATAAGTCTATTTAGATTATCTGGAAATCAACGATGCATAAAGATAGAGATTCTAGCCGGAGACATTTTATGAATATGTTTCTCTGTCTCTTGTTTTAATACATGTCAAAAAAGTCGTTTGCCCATTTCATCAGTTCTCTTCCATCCATCAATTTTGCAATGTGTAATCTTGACGGTAGGATTCTTACTCGTGTTGAAAAGAAATTAGCAATTAATTATTCGAAATTCAATCAGTTTTTCTGAAAGATTATATCAATAATTCAAACTGAAACAACTATATCAATTGCCTTTCATTTCAAATTTGCCTTCTACCACATTTTTATCTATTACCAATAAATGGAGACTTAACTCATCATCGGGAATACAATTCAAGTACAATATTTTCACATTACGTAAATCTTGCTTTTTTCATTGCTGCGATTACGAGTTGCCAGAAGACGTTTCAAAAGCATCAAAATGACAGAAATAATAATAGTTTATTTCTATTGATTTTTGCTGCAATTGAGAGACCTACGATTTAAAATAATCAATAATTCAATATTGGAATAATGATAATATGAGGGTTAAGATCGGTGATCCTCAGAGAATATGTAATGCAAAAATCGTAATAAAATATTTACGGCATAAGCGATATATTTGTGAATGTAAGACTATAAAATCCAGGATAATGGAACAATTAATAATCCGTTTCATGATAGCTTTTTTATGATAACGATGATTAATTGAATTATTTAGCATCACACTGAATGGTATATTTAAACGGTGTCAACAAACTGTAGAGTTATTCACAAAATAGATCGGATATGAGGAGGAACCTTCTGTTATATATCCCAAAAAAAAAAAAAAAAAATAGTTTATCGATTTTTAGCTACATTTTCAATCAATATGATCTTAAAACCATTTCTATTGATGTGAAAAATAATATGAACGAATAAGGGCAATTATATCATTTTACTTAATTTTAATGGCAGCCATAAAATATCTCTGATGATTCAAACCTGATCGTACTAAGCTTTAGAATCGATTCAATTGTATGAATTACAGAAGTTATTATTCTTACATCAAAATGGGATATATAAATTGAAATTAAAATTAATGGTAATCAAATCAGCAAATCGTTAATTAAAAAAATAGTACAAGTCTGTATGTAACGAACATATAATGATGTAATAAAAGGCGATTAAACGACGAAAGGAAATTGGTAGTGCGTGTATAAGTTCACTCCATGCTTAGACCATCATTTATAAAAACTAAAAGAGATCGTAATTCCTTCGAGACTACGACGATCGACATAGTATTGAAATCTATTTCATAAATCATAAAAACGAATAACAATTTCTTAGCGAGTTCAACAAATATTGTGCCAGACAAAAGAAAAGAATTGGAAGAAAAAAATCTGCCAGCAATAACAACAACAACAATAACAATAACAACAACAACAACAACAACAACAACAACAACAATAACAACAACAACAACAATAGCAATAATGACAGCAAGGAAGCCTTCTCATTGACATAGATACCAGGTTATTCGTATCTAAGTCATTCACTCATTTTTATGATGGGAAGAGATGAGAAGGAAAGATATCATACTTCTCAAATCTCCTCTTGAACAATGTCCATCATCAATAATACTTCAAGCATAACGGGACTAGTCAAATGCATCATGAAGGAAGAAATTTGGAAAGTCTTCTTTTCCAATGTAATTTCCACATTACGCAATTTGAAGAAATGATGCATACAGATATCCATTAAATGATAACGCCAAGCAGTTATTGTTAGTTTCTTCTCGCTTCATCTCGACAATCTTGACGTTTACTTATTATGAAAGCATTTTAAAAAACTTGAAGTGTTTCAATTCCTTAAGCATTCTTTATAAAGAATGCTTTTTTTTTTAAAAAATCTTCAGCAAAAAGCGAAAGAATAATCGTGAAGAAGCATTTTAGAGAAGCTTATAATTTGATTAATGCTTCAAGTATATTACAGGTTGAACAGTATAAAAATACTTTTTGACAGAAAGTAATATGCGCATCTTTACTAATTTCAGTAAATTTTCAACTTTCAACGAATTAAATCTAAAATTTTGAGAAGTGATCAAAAGCAAATATTTTCTGGTCGTATTTGCTTTAAACTGTCTTATCATTACTTAAATATTTCTGGCATTATATTCTCGACTAAATTTAATCAATTGTAATCATTGGAGTTAATTTGTAATCATAAATTTTACAGTACTGGACTTAGTTTAGATGAAGATGATTAAAATAATTGACTGCAATTTGAAACATATTCGTTATTTTTTCATTTATTTCTGATCCGCATTAGTTGCTGATAGAATTTGTTATTTTTAAATTGATTTCCTTCTACATATATCACTCCCTTTCTCCTTTCCACTATGAACAATCTAATTTAGTTGAGCTTAAAACAGCAACACCATCATTATTCAATGGTTAATTATTGGTGCATCATACAAATAATAATTGTTTTCTTTAGGTGATGATGAAATGCAAAAAAATTTAAATAGACTAGACCAAGATTAAATGCATCAATAAGGAAGGTGTCCTGAATTATCAATGTGAATGTGATGCAACTTATTCCTTCTCGGTGATTATTACATAATTCAATTGAAATATTCTTGAAACAAACTGCTAGAAATGTTTACTAACAAAAAGAGCCTATTGAACCCATAAAACAATATCAATGAACGAGATGAAAAGACAATAGTGATACAGGAATCATTTTTTAAAAATGGAAATCTTCCATTGCGCACTTTCCGTCATTCATTGTTAAATTCCGTATGGTAAATTCGATGCTGTCGCATTCTAATGATTTCAACGCTGTTGCATTGTAATAATTTCTATTTGAAAATATTTTGATCAACAAACATCGACCAAATCACTTCAGTCTGATGTTAACGAATATTAACGAACGTTAACGAACTCTCTGATGTTAACGAATGTTAACGAACGTTAACGAACTCTCTAATGTTAACGAATGTTAACGAACGTTAACGAACTCTCTGATGTTAACGAACAGTATCATCTAAAAACTCCCGCAATAAAGTTAAGTTGTTCAAAGTTTTTGGAACAAAATTGATTAAAAATGCTAATTTCAATCCTCTCGTCTTTGCTATTTTGGCTCTAATACTTTATCTTTCTTTCAAATTTTTAAGACAGAAAGTTGACGAAGTGTAAAGAAAAAGTAGCTGTCGAAATTGTTTATTTTTTATCTTTATAACAGCTCTTTCTTTACATTGGGTGAGAAGATATTTTGAAGAGATTTCATTTAAATAAAGAACAAAATAAACTTTGCTCTCAACTTTTTTATTCTTAAAAAATTCAGTAATCGCTTTCCATATGATAATGTGAATTTCATCTATTGGAAGGATAAAATAAGAAGATTCGAAACAAGAACAAGAGAACTGCCACTCATCTCTTCTCATTCAATCCCGTCACCTCTTCTTTTGGTCCCGCACTTCCATTAATTATGTTATCCCGTAGTGTAAATGAGCCAGTTCTTGCCTATCGGGAAACATCGACCAGATCACTTCTCTCTGATGTTAACGAATGATGTCACGGACTTTTTGCGTTGATTGAAAAATGTTGGACAATGCCTCTCTAGGGAACGACCTTTGCCTTTCTTTTTCTGCCTGCTGCCGAAAATTAGCTCAATTTAGTGAAGACACTCCGTTATTCAACTTCGTCACAAAAACTGGCCAAAAGGTCGCCTTTACTCTCTAATTATTCTTGTGATTCTGATGTCTATTTATGCTCGACAAAATCAGAAATAAAAATTACTTTTTATGGTGTTTCAATCAAACAAGGAAACTTGGAAAAAAATTTGAATGAATAAATTATTCAGTTGGAAGAAATGTGCCATATCTATCCATTTTCGTGATTGACTTTGGAATGTTGTGAAAGTTGAAAAAGGTAAGCAAAGTACATCAATAAGCATAATGCATTAAGTATTTATTTTAGTTGAAAGAAATTTTGCTATTGACAAATACAATGAATTAACTCCATTTAAACAACAAAAATCATATGCCATTTCTTTTAGTTAGTATCTTAAGATCATATGGCTAGTATTCTTATATTATATGGCTAGAGTATTCTCATATATATATATGTATATAAAGTAATACAATACGATCATTTTCTTAGATTTATATTGAAGTAGTATTTAAAATCTGCGAGGTTTATAAAATCAAATCAAAAATATTACATGAAAAAAATATACTAATAAGTGGATTTTAAGTTTCCGTATGCTTCTTTAAATGATAAAATTGATAAGATACGATTCCTGCAAAAAAAAAAATGAGCTTATTAACTCGTCTAATAAAATCGCCGAATATGGAAAGATTAACAATGACGATATAGGAAATAACGGAAATTTCGTTGAAACACGCGCAAAAGTGTTCAATTATCAATCATCTCGAATATTTGCTCTATCGTGGCGCATTGGTTACTGGAATTGTACAATGAAAGTTATAGATTTCGAATGCTTCTTTGACAAATTTTTGAGAAAAAAATTAATAATAAAAATAAAAATATTTATAATTGTCAAAAAATAACTTCAAAGAATATTTTAAAATTAAAACAATTTTCTAGGCTTTTCTGTTGTTTTTGCAGATCTTTGAGAGAAATTCTCGGAAGAGATAAATTTCAAAAGAAATGTGATATAGATAACTATTGATGTTGGTTCGCTCCAATATCACGGCCATGCTAAACAAAGAAATATTCATCTGTAAAAAATATAGTTTTCTCGTATTCTTTTTTCAACGTATTTTTGAAATAAATGAAATGCAGAAAGTTCATAACTGATTACAAATTAAACTTATTCATGACTTTTCCCACATTGTGACCTTCATTTGAAAAGATGGAATTATTGTGTAAACAAAAATCTATTTCATATCAAGAAGCCAAAGAATTGCTGGTAACTTGTTTTTAAAAGTGGTCTACAAATTGGTCCATGACAATCAACGGATACGATTTCAGCTCGGCCACTCTCATTACTTTTAAATCTTAGAAGTCATGTAAATTGAGTAATGGTATAACATTAACATTAAGCAGTTTCAAATTAGTATTGCTAATGGAAATAAAGATTTGATTAGCAGATTAATTTACACAAATTAAGTTTAGCAATATGCAGCTGTTTCTCAGTGGATGGAAATTGAAAACGATAAAGTTTAGTGTGTCAGCCAAAGGAGAGGTAAATTACGAAAATGTGACTATCATATTCCAAACTTTTAAACAAATATTACGGACTCAACCTTTGGTCTTCTAAATTTAGAAAAGATTTTTAATTTAAGCTTGCATTAAAAGTGGATGTTGCGCTGAACATCTTCATTTGTTAAATAACTATTTAACAAATGAAGATGAGATAACTCAATAGCGTAAAATTTAAAACACATCTACAAACTGAAGCAAATGCTGGTAAACTTGTAGCTGAAAAATATCAAATGTTGAAATATATAACCAGAATGTTAGTCAACAAATTGGCTTCAACAGAATGCCATATTAAAATGATTACGATCATGGAAGTTGCTATATAAAATGTGAAATGTAATATAAATGAATCACATGGGCAGAATGCCATATTAAAATGATTACGTTCATGGAAGTTGCTATATGAAATGTAATATAAATTAATTACGTTGTCCAATTAATAATTATTATGCTTTTTTCTTTCAGTTTCTACAAAATAAAATAATTATATTTGAAATAAAAGAGATGAGAACAGCGAATCAGATATGTATTTCTATAGCAAAGCATAGTAGAAACAATTTTTTTTTTTAAAAAAATCTAAATATGTGTCAAATCGATCAAAGAGGGTTTAATAAAGAAAGGCATTATGCCAATCAATTCAAATTTTGATAAAACGAGAAAATGAGCTGGAAAAGAAGATTAGAGATTTCTATTTTTGACAAAGAATTGCCCCATAAAATTCCTTTTATCTTTCAAGTTATAAAGACCTCATTCATTGATTTATTGACTTGCAAAATACTAATGATAATTTTATCGTTCAAATCGAAGAATGAATGTATTTTCAAAATTTTTCGTGCTCTCTCCAATTCTTTTTAAACAATCAACAAATAGTAGTGAAATAGTAAGATATTTCTAACAGTAATAACCAGTAAAGATAGCATTTACTGTTTGTTTACTTTCTTAAAGATGTTTCTCTCATAATTCAGTTGAAAAATGTAGTTGCTGACATCATGCCATCGAATCGACAATTATATTTATTTCTACACAATACTATCCAATACCATTTATAGAAGCTCTTAAAACATCGATGTTATGAAGACTTAAAAATTTTTAAATTACTCATATTTCTTATTTGCAAAGTAGAAGAATAACGATGAATAAAGCGATCGTTTCTATTTGGAAATGAGCCTGTTAATAGAAGAAAAAAGCGCCAGGTAAAAAAACTTTTTCAGACATTGCTTCAAATAAATGGCCACTAAACTTTTGGATATAATTTTCCCTCAATAGAGCCGAATAAAATTACTGGAATACCTGAAACAATAAT
The DNA here is from genome assembly GCA_024305405.1 of Dirofilaria immitis. NCBI lineage: Eukaryota > Metazoa > Nematoda > Chromadorea > Rhabditida > Onchocercidae > Dirofilaria > Dirofilaria immitis. The sequence goes on from JAKNDB010000068.1 coordinate 8,197,343, forward strand.
ACACTATCTCTAATTTAACTTTGACTTGTTCGCACGAACACTTTCAGTTGCCTTAAGTTTATTAGCCTCAATTTCAATTCATTATCAATTTTAGAAGAAATTGAATATGATTATGATAAAATATAGTTGGACTTTAAAAGAAACTTTCAAAGAGTTTTGAAGTTAGAGCTGATCAAAAAATCATAAAGTACAGATCTAAACTTATCAAATATTTAAAAGATAAAAAGAGAAAATAATTGTGGATCGAGTAAATGATTTGGAATTAAAATTATATTAAATGATGACTTAATATGAAGCGTTTAAAACAGAAGAGAAAGAGATTAAGAGTAGGAAGTGGGAAGTGTCCGATGAAGGGTGCTTTTGAAGTAGCTGGGAGAAGTCAAGAAGATGTTGTAAACCGATAAAAATTTCCTCCAGTCTCGAATCTTTGCTTCATTTTTCTTAGCGAAAATATTTCCGGGAAAAGAAAAGAGTTGAATTTTTTTCCAGACTTTCCTTAGTAGCTAATATGTTTCATCAAACTGAAACTTTTACTACTGATGGGCTTGTTGCCATTTTTAACTTAACATAAGAGAAACAATGTTCCTTTAATTGGATTGAAGCAATGAATTGAAAATATTAAACACTAATTTCAACTTAGAAACGACCGGTTCTTACCTGATATCAGGATAGCGCACTATGAACGCTCCTGGAATGATATGATAAAAATGAACATCAAAAGGAAAAACCATTATTCATCTGTTTACTTTCTTTACAACCACTATATGTAATGGAGATGCATCATCTTACGCAGATAATAATTGGGAAACAGAGGTACCAAGGAGTCTAATCACCCCATCGACGCTTGCTGAGGCACTTTGCAACAACTGCTAAATTCTGTGTTTTAATTCCTCCTGCTTCCGATGCTATTTAATATTGTTTTAAATTTTCCTGACTCATTTCGAACTTAGTTAGAATATATTAATTTCATCAATTAATATACAGAGAAGAGGGAATTTTACTTTTTAACTATGAATAAAAAGTTGTTCATCTTTTAGGATGAATAATAAATAATGATTAAACGCACATTATAATTTTCCCATAAAAAAGTTTCAAATTACAGGTATGAAAGGCGGCTAAGGGTTGATCAGTTTAATACTGAGCAAGAAAATAAAAACTTGAAATACAAACTGTTAACAACTGAAAGATCGATCTTTCCTATCTCATCTCTTGCATTTGAATCTTTGTAGAAAATTTGGATTTTTAAAAGTGATAATGTAAAAAAAAAAAAAAAAACGACTGAAGATATTCATTACTACTTTATTCGTTCCAAATATGTTTTTTTCCACTCCTATGACAAAGAATAATAAGAATCACTGAAAGGTCATAATAATGTGATATGAATAGTGGTACTATAGTGATGATGCTTCAGAGAAGGAAGGAAAGAAGGAATGTGAAGGAGCATCAATGTTAAAGTTAGGAATATATTTGACTACGAAAGGGGCAAAAGAAAGGAAGGTAGGCAGATGATATATTGCTGAAGACGAAATTAATGGATTCATCTGCGTCAGACCTATCCCTGGAGGTTGCTTTCTTGGCTGAAGGTCTTTCTTCAAGCCTGTGTGTGCTGTCTTAAAATAACTCAGCTTTTAATCCTCTCTTCAAATCATTACGTAGAAACCTACTGCAAAAATCCACTATCCATCCTATTAATTAAAACATTAATTGCTATGATGAAAATGAGTATGGATTGAAACTTCAAGGTAAATATAATCAAATTTTTAGCAAATATTCTATTTTCTAATTCTCTTTTTCATCGATTTTAATAGAATAATTTACGTGTGTGAAAATTTGATTGCAGAATTTCGCTAAGGAAAAAAGGATAGATAGTACACATCAGATAAAACCATCGGAAAATCCAACTTCAAATATTAGTAATTCGGGAGATATACAATAGAAGATTCATTCATATATCCTATCATCAAGCCCACAAGTAGTCGTCATTTGATAAATGAAATGCGACATGTAATCATAAATATATTAGAGGGTAATGAGCGATAGGTGATTATTTTCGTCTTCTCAGACGAGCACTTTCTTCAGAAACGATAAGAAATGTTGCAATGTTTCTCTATAATTTCTAATCGCAAGGAAAGTATTCCATTAATTAACGAACGAATTTAGATTCCATACTGCATACCGCGATGTTTTCATGAAGCTGTTGAATTCATAAACAACATGTTTCGTGATCAGTTCAGTGATTAATTACTGTTTTAGCAGAATATCGAGAAATCTGAACATAACGGGGTAATAACAAATTTTGTGAAATGAAAATAGAACTTTGATGAAATTCCCTCTCTAATGAAACTTTGAATTTTATATGTTTTGCTGCAAACTCATTGAATTTAGTTTAAATTTAAATCAAAAGTAAAATTATTTCGTCTATACTTCAATGAATTTTCCAAATAGCTATCCTCCGAGAATGATAGAATATGCTCTATTTTAGATTAGCTTTTATGAAATTTAATGGAACGGATAGTTCATTTATCCAATTAGCTTAGAGTTAGCTGACCGGATATTTGAGGAGAGACAGAAAAGAGCGATTAGGAATTCGAAATCAAAGATAGAAGGGCAATTGTTGTGAGTAGACTTTTCACAAGGTTCTGATTCAAAATGCCGTTGAACAATTGTCCTCGTTGAACAATTTTGGTTCACTTCGTTTTCGTTTTCGAATATTGCTTTTAACGGAGAGCTTTTCCCACGCAAGTCAAAGGTTCGGAAATGGTTGTCGCTGAAAAAGAAGAAGACATCAGACGATGGCTTCTGAAACAGAGAGTGAATTTGTTCCGTTTTCCCTATCATATCTTTACTTTTTTCTTGTTTAAAATAAATTGATAATTTGAGGAGCGTTGTTTATAATTGTATTTAGAATTCATATAATAAATCAAATGCCTATAAAAGTTTAAGCTAGAAACAATTTCTTTATTGAGATCCAACTGTGATGTATTAATTTGCATTAATTCTAATAAATAGTAGACATAAAAATTCTTTCAGACGATGACAAAATATGTAACTAGAAAGCATATCATTGTAAAAGGTTTAAGAAGAAGGATTAAAAGTTATAAGTGTCAACTATACTCATCGCAGTAATGAAGCAAACAGAATGCATGAAAATTTGACGTATTATAAATGAACTGATACATATAAATGTTAATTCCTTTTTTTTGTTTTGAATTATTCATGTCGATGTTGTCTATTAAAACGGCTTTGTATAATCTCTAATACTAATTTTATTAAAATATTTTGAGTAGGGAAAAGTTAATGGTTATATTATTTGAGCAAACGCTAGTTAAAAAAATGACATCGGGCGTCTATGGAACTGTTTTGAAACGAACTGGAATGGATCAAAGAAACAAGATTTTGTTGCAAGTAAGAATGTGTTGTTTGAATTTGTAGCTTATTTATAGCACAGTTGTATAGGAATGACGTAATTTGGAATGCTAAGTATCATAAGAGATTTTTATGACTTCAATAATAATAATCATTTGCCACTAAGAGTTTTAAATTTACATAAGGCAGCAAGTTTTAAGCATTTATTGAAAATGAAATTCCAAAAACCTCTATGCATATTATCATGGTACACAAAATAGAAAAAAGTTGGAAAAAATCTAGAACGAAATTTTGCAAATGTGAAGCAGTATTAAAATTTGTATTGATTTTTTCAGTAATCAATTTTTTTGGTTACGACAAAAAGAATGAATAATTTGACGATGAAAGCCACATTCTTCGTATGTCCTCTTTTTTTAATTTTGGAAAGGACAGTTGAATTGGATGAACAACATGATTGTGTCATTGTAAGCGAATAATTCGCAAATTTTAGAGAAAATGTTTGCAACAGCAGTTGTATTTTTAGCCAAATAATCATAAAATTATTCGAAGTTTTGGTGCACTCACTACGAATATCAGAGAATATAACAATAGAAGAAATGATGAATTTGAATTAGTTTTGGAAAATAGAGATCAAATTTAGCTCTTAAACATGGAACTAAAACCAATTGAAAGTGATTGCTGAATCACTAAAAAGCAATGCCTTCAATAAACAATTATTTAAAAAAGAAATAATGGGTCAGTTATCTAGAAAAAAAATACTGATGATAATTTAGGTGTAAGTTTTTGTTGATAGAAGTATCGTTTTTCATTTCTGCCGTAATATTGATACGGCAAATCTTCTTCTGCATCTGAAATAATTAAGATTCCTTCACAAAAACAATTTATATGAATTAAAAAGTAATTCTTAGTTGATTTTGAAAAGTTTTTGTTTTTACATAAATTTTATTGCTGAAAACAGTTGTTTTTCAGGCTAATAGAAAAGTTTCACTTTTACAAACAAAGAGCTTATCACGCTAACTACTATGCAAATCTTTTCTTGCTGTAGGTCATAACTCCCACGGTGCAAAAACACAAATCATATTCAAATTGCAAAATTATACGCTAATGTGTACGTCTTTCTTCGAAAATTGATATGCATCTTAAACGTGCTATATGTGCAATGGATTTATAATGGTCTTTTGATAACAAGAAAATATTTTCGGAAATATGTTAATGAGTGCAATTATTTTAAAAAATCAGAAGTTTATTAATGATAAATTTGCCTTTAGTTTTCTTGCGCTATACAATTTTGAAGGTGGAAATAATCCTAATTATTTTTTCTTATAGACAAAGTAGAAGAGCCACAAAAATTCATATAGACATTGGTCGGTATCAAAATTGCTATATTGGAACATCAATTATCTGTTTGAAATATATTACAGTCATGCTCAGAACTATAGAATGGAACTTCATGAAAGTTTTTGGAATATTTTGTTGTCACTATTATACAAACAGTGTTTGATATTGCTACTAACGAAATAGATGAAAAAGAAAGATTAGTAAATACATAAAGTGAAATGTAGAATGACAGCTGATGCTGCGATTATGGTCATCCCAGAAAAGCAGGCTGTTTACATGTGGGATTTAGAGCTTCATTAATTAATCTGAGTTTAGACTCATAAGCCGCAAACTACTCAGTAAAATGATGTCACGTTTTGTTTTTATTTATTGATAAACTGTAATATGAAAAGAATTCGCCAATGCTCACTTTATATGCCGCAGTCTTGAAACAATGCTGTAGTTACGCTTGAAAATTTTCGTTGCGGACTATTTACTAAATGATTCCTATTTTTGGAGATAAATTATAAATTAAAAGTATTTCAGTAGAGAGGAAATTGTATAGTTACAGGAAAAACTTGAAAGATTTGTTAAGTTTCAGCTCATATCAGTATGGCAGTTGGATTTTGTACTTTTGAATATGGATTACTCATCTCGAGGCAATTCGAAATTGCTGTGTTTTGTAATGTTATACACCGAATTAATTTCTTAACTTTCTGGTGATTTTATTTTATTTGATCAAAGAGGAGTAAAAATAGATTTCGGTGTGTCATACATTTCGTTTTCACATTATTTTTATTTTCATCGCACTTTCTGCTAATTTTTTTAAATACATCGGGAAATGATGTTAAATTTGTCGTCTTCAGAAGATCGTATTTATTAATATGCATCTTAAACGTGCTATATGTGCGAGCTTTGTATTTTTGATGATCTTAAGTTTGATTTCTATTTTTCGATTTTTATTATATTATTTGTGATCTATTGAAATAAATGTGCAGTAGTAGTGATTGTTTTATGTTTGCTTTGTCTTGTTATAGACTTAAAATAAATACATTTAATTTAAGCTACTTTGAATAATTAACTGAGATTAAATGTTCAAAGACGAATTGCAAACTTTGCCTTATATATTTCAAACGTATAATATTTTCTAAATAGGCATTCAGTTAATTTTGTGATTGTACTGTTCTTATAGAGTTAGAGTAGTAGGTATTGTTTTGGAATTTTTGAATATTGTTTTCTAATGTTGACTTTTGCACAGTAGAATATGGAAACTGATCGGCTGGATACTTATGAAAACTCATTTTGATTATTTCATGTCTATTGTGAGAATTAAGTTGCGGTGATGTATTGCATGGTTGTTACTTGAGTATAGATTAATATTGGAATTAGTTTTGCAGTGCAGCAAAATTACGATAAAATTTTATGTTAAGTCATATCACATCGTCTTTACCTTTCAGATATAGAAGCTGTTGACATAATGGACGATGGCAAAATAATATTAATCGGTAATGAAGGCGATATTTTGCATTGTGGCTATAGTCACACTCTAAGCGATGGCGGTAAAAGGTGGAGATTGCAAATTTTAGCTTGCAACGGTTTCTTTTATGCTTTATCAACCACGGAAGTTAATATATTTTATGATTCTTTATTGCAGATATCCATCGGCTGATCATTATGCTCATGCAATGATCCTTACTCAACTCGGATTAGATGAAGCACTTATTCTGGAACTCTTGTGTACTTCGAGTGCTGATGTTCCAGTTAAAGTATGTTATTTTTCATATTTTTTCTTTGACGTGAATTTCTTTTCGTATTTTTTATCATCATAATTTTTGAAGGCTCGTCAACTGTTGCAAGAAAATATGCCGATAGGACATGATATGAATTCTCTAGCCAGTTATTTGCAAACAAGTCGTCAATCCTATACAATGCAAGGGTTGAGGATACGAGTAGAACAGGATGCAGGTAAATAGCAAAGCAAAAGAGTAAAGTGATTGTTTATTAAAGAATTACTTAATTCTTTAAAGTGGTGAAAAGATATTTATTTGTTGAATATAACCTCATTTTGAAGCTTTTGAAAAAGCTTTAATGGATACGAAAGATGCATTGTTGATTGTTTGTGATGCACGTGATAGTGAACTTGGTATTGGCATGGATGAAGATACTTTTGTGGATTGGATGGGAAAGGAGAAAGTTGATGCTGCAATGTTGGGACATTGGATGCGAAATGAAAGAAGTCGACCGCCACAACTAGGACATAATCAATTGGGATATTTTCTTATGTGGTTAAGGTAACCTTTGTTGTTTTTAATTGTAAGGCTTTCATTCGATATGCAGGAAATTGCTAAGGTTGTGTCTTGCTGAATTCTAATTGCTATTAATATTGCATTTTATAAACAAGGCTGTACTTTTTTTCAAATAAAGTGAAAAATATATGAATGCTATTTGATTTTATTTCCAATAAATTTTCATCATAATTCTCCAGATATGAAGTTTCTGAAAAAAACGGGCTGCTTTACTTAGCACACAGTCCATTGAAGTGGATGGTATTTCAACTGATCAGAATGGTGATACAATAAAAACAACAACATCTGATCTGGTTCTTTCACTTCAGGTAAATTTTCTGTTATTTTTATTACAAATATAATTTCCAGTGAAAATAGGAAATAAGTTTTCTTATTTTTTTCCAGGGAATTTTCCGGCCTCTGAGTAATTATTACGCACTGCCTTTTGATATGAAAGGGGAAAAGTACAGATCAGTAGAACATTATGCTTATCAAAGGCTTTTTGACGCTCTTCGCCTCGATGACAAATGCATTGGTGAGTTAAGACCATTAAAATTATCAGTATTTTATCAGACGAAATTCATCCATTGTCGTATAAAAATTTATAATATTTCTCTTAACTGCAGAAAAAATTCGAACTACTGTAGATCCAGCTAATGTTGCGCTTGTTGCCAGAAGAGTTTTCAAACAACAAAAGGTATTTAAAAAAAGGAAAAAGTATCTATTTATAATATTATATTACTTTTACACAGAACAACTGTTAGGTTGGAAATTTTCTTACATTCCTTTTATTCTTTAAACGGAATAGCTTAGAGACTGATTAGGGATCAGTCTTTAAGCTATTAGGGATCAGTCTTTAAGATTTAAGATCCATATTGCGTGATCCGGATAGTTTTGATGGCAGCTATAATTATATATCTTGACATGACGTAAAAGAAAAGCCTAATTACTACATTTTATAAACAAGAGTCTGTATCTTTTTTCAAATGAAGTAAGAAATATATTATAAAATATATTAACACCATTTGCTTTTGTTCATTTTAAATGGCAATTTATGTCGGCTAAAAATAAATGATTTTGCAGCTCAGTGATGGAGCAGTAGATTTAAAGATGGGTCGTCTAGATCGATGGCGTCAATCTGCTATGAAACATAAAGTTCCTTCACTGTCCTTAAAATTTTCAAAATTTGAAACGATTTGTCTATTTTTTCGAACAGTTATTTTTTCCTTTTTTACAGATGTCGAAGAATGAAGCTCTTCAGCAGTTACTGCTATCTACGGGACATGCACTGTTGATTGATACTACAGAAAGTGACAAAGCATGGGCATCTACAGCAGATGAATTTGAACTGCAGCATTTGTTGACGAAACGGTACATTCTTCCGAGCACAATCATAGATTGGATGACCGAGCGAACAAAACCTCCATCAGCTCTTTCCCATATCAGAGTTTGTTTCATCATCAAGAATACCATACAATATTTCTAATTTATTTTGGTATAAATTATTAAAGCGCAATAACCAATTTTATCTATGAAAAATGTAGGTTGACTATATTAATGAACACAACCCAGTAAACACACTGTATTGCTTGCCTTCTTTAGACCATTACTGCAGCTATTTCAAATTTTATCTTACTCATTTATATTTAAGATTGTTAGTAATGAAGAAGGAGGAAATGAAATGTTATGGTGAGGAAAAATTTATTTATTCCGCTTTTAGGGAAATAAGACAGGACTTTTATTGATGGAGCTGCGTTCTAAATTTGCTGCATTGTCGCCGACACAAAATCGTATCCCATTGGTGTCACCGCTGGCAACAGCAATGGAATTACGAACTTTGTTGTCAGCTCACATGATTTGCTTCACTGCGGAAAGTGTTTTTCATTTTTATATCCAGCACAAATTCGTTTGCCGAATTCAACAGAAACGTTACCCTCACCAGCTCATTATATAGCTAAGCAAGCTATAAGGTGCAGACTACTAAAATAACTTTTCTTCTTTCATCACTCCTTTGTTTTTTATCTGTTTTATTTCAAACTTTTAAAGATGTGTTTTTTTGAGATCCGAGTCAAATTTTTTTATCCTTAAGTAGTTGAATAGGACATCGGAAAAGAATCTACATTTAAAAGTGATTTGAACGATGTTTTCAAGATAATAAACTTGTATAAATTAAGTTAAATTGTTAACTAGCAAAAACAAATTATTTCTTCGTTTACATTTGGAATAACTTAATGATATTTTATTTCAGATATTTTAATATCTGTGCAGAAGAGGCTGCTTATATAAATGAAAATATACACAGTACGGAATGTTGGTACAGGATGAACGTTGCAGTTGAATCAAGTAATCCAGCGCTTGACAAAATTCAGGTAAATTCAGTAAAAACAAATTTTTAAGAATTTTAGCAAGGGTTTAATAAATTGTTGACAATTTTTAGCATTTTAGTGGAAGGTTTAACTTTTCGTGTTTATAGATATAAGCAGTACTTCCATTCACAATGCACTGTGGTTATGGTGGGTATACTTTACTTAAGAATATTTTATTAATCTTACTATTTATGTACCACTATTGCATATTACGTAGAGGTTGACCTTGTTGCATATCACGTAGAGGTTTGATTTTCAGTAATATGTAGCTTCAACAGCATCCTTTTTTAATAAAAAAATAAGTATATTTTTTAAATAATATCGAGAAATGTAGTTTGTAGGGCTGGTATATGGATGAGCGACAGCGTGCAATAAAGGTTGCATTAACGATGATGTTTGAACAGCATCCTCCGCTTATGAGAGCCTTGTTAGATACGGGAGATGCTCTTCTGGTTTATTGCTCAAGATATTCATCACTCGAAGCTGAACTAACTGTTGGGATGAGAGAACGAGATTTACGCGCTTGGCTAGCACAGATTGATATCGATACCAGACAGGTTATTTTGCAAATTACATCAAAATTTGTTTGATTTATGTATTACTCAATATTTTAGATAACATGGAAGAAAAAAGCATTGATGTTAGTAGTAGCCGAAAATGATTGAAATAATATAAAAATTTTATTTTAATTAAAAATCGTAGCTATTAAATTTTATAAACTGTATCCTAATATTAAAAATAATAATGCATAATATATATTTGTTGTTGGCGCTTAGTCTTGTTTAGACAAGAATGTTATAAAATACGAGCCACGTAAATTTTTGAAATACGATTTTCTTGTAATCTGTTTATATTGCAGCTTTTTGATTCAACAGTTCGTCCGTTGGCGTTCCGGCCACCATATCTTGGTGGAAATCGATTAGGACTAATCTTAATGGAAATAAGGCGTGAATTCATGTTGCGAGGAATTTTCCCACAGCAACTGCCTGAATTACAAATTGGTATTGAAGCGGTTTGTTTTTCAACGTACAAACTTCATGCGGTAATGCGGTTCTACAATTTTCAAAATTACAGGTTCTTGGTTCTGAATCACCAGCTGAAAATTATGTATCAATTTATTCGTTTGATGTATTAGATCCTGATAATTTTTCGGCACTTTGGATAAGTAAGTTGCTTTTATGTGACTTGTTCATGAATTTTGTAATTTTTCTATGTGTCTTAATTACATGTCTGCAATTCATAACTTTTTATTTTTCATGGTTAAATCAGCATAACAATATGAACAACTAGTTTCTAAGTTACAAAATTTAATTATTTATATCTCATCGTTTCAGTAAACTTTGATATTGCTCTAGGATTCAGCAGTTATCAGTAATCGTTACTAAAAAAATACAGCGTGTTCAAACCAAGTAAGTTGTTACAAAATTGTTATAGATCCATTTCTATTGCTCGCAAAACAAAACAAAGACGGTGAACTTTGGACACAGGCAAATTCGACTAAGCCGGCACCAAAATTGATATCAATCAATGAAACAGCACTTTCTGCCATAGTTGATGGTATGCAATTTCAGTTTCATCGGTCAGAATAAAGAAATATGTAAGAAGCCATAAAATTTATCATTTCTTAATACAGCAGTAATGCTGCCTTTTATTTGTGCTATTTTCAACTAGAATATCCCTAATTTAAATTGTCTTCTAGAATTGGACGTTATGGAAAAAGTAACGGAAGAGGATTTGGAAAACTATTCCGTTGAAGATCTACGTGCTGTTTTTGTTCGCTTAGCACTTCGAATGCGAAATCGTTTAGCTGAAACTGAAGCGCAGCAAAACGAAATGAATCTTCTAGCAAGAGAAATTACTGCAATGCAAAATATGAGGCGGTAAATGACTTGCTTAATGAGACTTTTGCAGATATTCATAAGTTATTACCAAGATCGTTCTTTTTTTTCAGAGCACTAGAAGAAAGAAAAACGCAGTTAGAGGGAGGCACCACCCAAGAACGGAAAGAAAAGCGAGAACTTCCCCGCCATTGGCTCGGACGGAACTACCAGTACCTCTAATGCGTGGCTATTCTCCACCACGGAAATGGGATGAGAAACGTAAACCAGTACAGCGTCGATATTCACCTCCTGAGGAAAAGGTTCCACGGCGTCGCAGCCCTATTCGATTAAAGTCGCCCGCTATGCTTGTCTCCCAGAAATCGTCACCTTCAAAATCACCGTCAAAACAACAGAAAGCGACCAAACCTCCCATTGATGAAAGCGAATTGTCCGACGGAGAAATCTTGAGCGATTAATCTCATTTTGTATGATAGGTACTGTAGTATTTTGCGTTGGTATAATAGGAATAAAGCTTCCCTATCCATCTCTTTCTTCAATATTGGAAATTGTGATAGACGAGGCCTACCTCATAAATACTTCAACTTAAATGACACGTTCGGAATTTGTTATTACCCCAATTGTTCAAGGAAAATTTATGAGAGATTTTTTGTAAGAAAATTTAGTCATATTGTTCACGATTTTTGGTCTTCTCTGAATATTCAGTACTGTGTACATACTGTTGTTTTTTATTATTCCATTTTTATGAGAACTAAGAATCAAAATGGAAAACATTTAAATGAAGAAGTTACCTATTGTCTCGAAATCTTTCTTCTGCATCTAGATTTATAAACAGTGGAATTATGAATGTAAAAAATCGTATAAAGTATTAGCACTACTTTTTTTTTGAGAGATTTCGCAACATTCCAACTGCCATTCAGCTCTATTGACAACCGAGTTTTACAAATTTATTAAGAAAATAGAACTCTTAATAATCACCTAACATGAAAACAGTTTCGTACCATTTTCCTGTCATATTAATGTTCAGTGGTTCTATCAGAGACGCTGTGTAAGGAATATGTGGAAGAAATATCCCAGTTAAATGTCTTAAGAAATCAAATCCCTTTATTCCTCCACCCAGTAAGATCAACATCAGAATCATCATCGCTCATTTGTTCCACCGCTACTGGTTCGCTATACCTTCCATTTTTCTCAGCTACTAAGTTATACAATTCATCTCGTCGCAGTTCTAATCGATTTACTCGTTTCCACTGATCAATCTGCAAAACAAGTTTAGCATACTTCTATGCCTGGAATTTTTACTGTAGAGATAAGGAAGAAAAATTTTAGGATCATAAATTGCTGATAATGCACCTGCTCATTAATAAGTTCGATATCATGCTCAATAGCTACCACATTTTCTTCATTTTCTTCGCGGTGCTCTTCTTCCTTTTTGCTTCATCCAGTTCTCTCATGAAATCTATATATTGTTGTTCTATATTTGCTTGTTTTTCTATGGTATCAACAACCTGAAATATATCAATGATAGTCTCATCAACGGACACAGCAGCGATTTAGAAGCAATTTATAATACTACGAGATAATTTGAAGCATCAAAATGCTCAAGTTACATATTCTCAAAATCGAAGATAAACTTAAAAAAAATAAAGTTATGCGTAAGTGTGCGTTGAATAGGAAATTCGTAAATTCTAACATAATTGTGTCTACTCAAGAAAGTTGTGTAATTTTGAACGCAGGAAGTCGATGCACTTCTTTTATGAACATTCCTTAGTTTTAACAATCTCAAATAAAAGCACTGACTTATTTGCAATTAGCTTACTCTGCTGTTTAGCGTTTCATCCTCGAAAAAACCTTCGGGCACTCCTTTGATGACATTTTTCTTTTGGCTGTATTTTGCATTGGTTTCCATCACTACTAACATAGGATCTTTCTCCCAAGGAGCAATTTCATTCGAAGTCGACTCCTTTCCATCATCTGTGAAAAACTGTGATTAAAAGTGTATTTCAGTATAGGGCAAATGAAGCAAAAGAATGCACTAACCTCTTAGTTTTTTCAAAGGTACAGTCGAAAGAGATGTGATCGACTCTTCGGGATTTCGTTTCGATGAAGTTGCATTGACCATTCCTGCTGTTAAGTAATTGTTCTTGAAATTGGCAACATTCTCTCGGTGTTTTCGACCATTTGAATGAGCTATCCATAATTTACTCTTTACCTTCAAATTCAAAACAATTTGACAGATCGCTTTATGATTAGATGTGGGAACTGATATATTACCTTGTCACTTTTATTGGAGAAAATGTTCACTAAAGATAGTTGACCATCTAACAATTAATAAATCAAGAAGAAAGAATCAACCTGCGTGTTACAAATGATACAGAAGAGATAGCCATTCTCCAAAGTTCTCGTAATCGCTGAATAAGCCTTCCTGAGCACGACACCGCACGCATCCTCTCAGAATTCTGAGAACATTCGGAAAATAATTCCATCAATTTATCTATGACTCATCGGCCAACCGCTATTTATACTGGTATAATGGCTATTGAGAAATGAAATCAGATTGATATGAATACTTCAGATTAAGAATGTGGGGTGGTGGGTCGTGGGTGGCACAATTTCTGGATGATGTCTTGGGATGATTATTTGGTAGCATGTGTCCACAGTCTTCCTAGTTAGGTGGAAGATGAAGATAATGGCAAGGCCATCATAATTTTATCCTTTTTTTAGTTTTTCTTTATGTTTTGTCTGTATCATATCAAGCGGAGAACCTAACTCAAATATAATGTCAGCGGGATCATCCAGAATATTAGCAAAAAAAGTACCTCAACGTGTTGCTGATGTAGCAGAAGAAGTACAAGACTGGGAGAATCATATTATTCTAAGGTTTCCTGACAATATTGCTCCAAAAGTCGGTCAGTTCTATTATTTTCTTATCTGATAATGTTTTTTCTTTTTGAAAACTAACGGACTTAACTGCAGAGAAAATGATTGATGAATCCGGCGACAATGATCTTGCCATTAGTTTCCAGCCAGATATGCGAAATGTAACTATACAATTTCAGCAACAAATCATGTCTGCAAAACTGTTTGATCTACCTTGTGTGGTTGAGGTTAGTTACTCAGCGGTGTATTATGAGGTATGAGATACAAGATGAATTACTTATATGTTTTGAAAAAGCATTACTGTTATCAAATTACAATGAAACTTTATTTATTTTTTATTTTTAGTAATAAATGATTATGGAAATATGCACATACAGTGCACATCTATTCATAATGCATCATGAAATTACCTCTTAATGACCGTTTCAGTTTCATAGTTTGCATATTGTGATGAATACAGAGAAAAATAATTACTGTCTATTGAAATTTGTATCGTAATTTCTTGGAATTAAAATAGTATCTTAAAGTAACTCAGTTTCATCAGTCGATAATTGAACTCAAGCACTATAAATATGCCTTTTAATAACTGTTTCTTGTTTACATACTCTTTTAGTTTAATGATTTTGACTGTCTTCAAATTGTAGGTGATGAAAACTATCGATAAAAAGAATGTTTATAAGGTTGCAGACGCAACTCAGATTATGATTTGTTCATATGACTTACAACCTACCACAGAAACATTTATTCAAAACGATACATCCAAATCGAAACGTGATAGAATGTGGCAATGGCCACATGGACGTGAACTTTTTGCTTATTTTTTCTTTTCGTTTACAAATGTTTTAAGCAAAAAATATAAAATATTACTGAATAAAATATGCATAAATCGATTACAACTTTTCACTGATGTTGTTTAAATTATTTCAGTAACTCCCCAATGAAAAGTATAAGGAAAAGACGTTTCCGTAAAACTAAAAAAGAAATATATGGATGCACCTGAAGTTGAACGTGAACTCAAACGTCTTTTAAGGGCAGATATCGAAGCCACTTCCAGTAGATGGGAAGTAAGTATAACTACGCATTTTTGTTTATTGTTATAAAGATTTGGATTCTCAAGTTATAATTTCATTTATTTATAAATTTAGATTGTTTCTCCTGAGGAAGATACTAAAAAGTGAACACTCCTTCATTTCCTGTGGAAGCTCTTGTTCTTGGAGAAATTAGTAATTCGGATGATGAAACGTCATTAAAGGATGTTACATCTCGTGCTGTTCTGGAACATATTTCTAAAGATAATTGCTAACTTGGAAAATTCGAATGACGGCAATTTAATTAGCGGTTGCGTAATTAAATAAGTAAGTAGTATTTGTTGACTCGTAAACGTATTTTGTTCATTGTTAAAATTTAGCGTTTATAGCATTATGGATTAGTGTAAGATGCTGTCTTTTTACATTTTTGAACGAATGTATTCTTTGCTGTCTTTCAATGGCTTGGATTGTAATCTTACTCATTTATTTTATTCTCGTTCGTATAAGTAGCAAAATCGTACACCACTTTTCATTTTACATATGATGTAATTATTGTTCAGGAGTTGTTAACTTGTTCTTGGCTGCAGAGCAAACAATGAATCGAACTTTTTAAACCTTCGCGAACTGATAAATTTATGTATTTTCCTTGTGTCTCTATATGAAGATTTTTTAAAATTGTAAAATAAATTCTGAAATTGATTTTCGATTAGTGAAATGGCTGTGCGAAGAACAGCGTTTGTTTATTACATGATTTGGTTTTTTCTCTTTTTTTTCTTCTTTTTTATGCTATTTAATACGAAACTATGTTTCAACTTCGCACTGATAAAGGAGTAAGTATTGTTGCTACTTTTCATACTTAGATAACCAATAACTTTGTTAGTGTGGTTGCTAGAGTCTAAAATTGTTTTAAAATTTTTTTGGTTCCTTTTTTAAAAATCTATTATAGTTGCGGAAAATATTTGTTGAGTTTTCATATTGTTTTTCTTTATTTGTCCTGATTAAAAATTAGAAACTTGAGTGAAAAATGTTGTTTCTAATCTTCTTTTCTTGATTTGTAAAAAGCATATGTGTATTATTGAAAGATAATGTTATGTCTTACATAAAATCAAGAATATAATACCAACTTGTGGAGGTAGCGGAAATGGTAGTAAAAATTAAATATAAATGCTAAACTGTGATTTATGATAAAGGCTTTTTGTGATGAAAATTTTTTCACAAAATTATCATATTTTGCACAGTTTTCCTTAAAATTTTTGAATATCATAGTACTTCCATTTTCGTTAATATTACTTGTGTAAATATTCTAGCGGTGTTATAATGAGCCATTTTAAAATTTGAGCCATAAGATTTTAGTAAAACTAGAAGGTTTTTATACGCCATTTCGTTCCATCAATTCTCTTTATATATCGCATTATTTTTAACTTTTTATAAGCTGTGTTCGACTTTTTCATTTTCCAACGAAGGCATAAAACCAGAGAACCTTCCAGTTTATCCTTTGCATTTGACCTTCATTCTTTCTGTTCTTGGTTTAATCTTCTGTTGGTTTGAATTTGATTTTAAATTAATAGAATATATACTGATGTTGTAAATTTCTAATGTATATATTGAGGGGTCAACAGCAGTTATTCTAAAAAATGAGCCCCGGACATGAAATCGAATATTTGTGGTAATAATTAAGACTTGAGAAGACTGTTGCTTGAAGAAAGCAAAAATAAGATTCTCTAAATTTTAAAATTATTTGAATTATAAATTATCCGAATGAATACTTCTGCTGTTACTAATTTTTGTCGGAATATCTTGAGCAATCTATTTTATGTGCTTACCGAATATTGCAAATGTTGAACGATTATCCGCTTTTGTGAATTCCTCTAATTTATTAATTGTTTCAGCTTTAAAACTTCGTTATGCTTTCAATTTTTTTTTTATTATAAAACTGACAAATATATTACTTATGTGTTAATGCAAATGTGAAATAGATGAAACTCAAGATTATGAATTAAAAAATTGAAAGCATAGGATTATGGATTTCGACTCATATATATAAATACTTATTATTCGAAGACTTTTGGAAAGAAATTGGTGATGCAGAATTATTTTACGATAGTCCAATAGGTAGACGGATTGATTGAGAAGCAAAGATCTGTAACCAAGATTAATTTCACAGTTTTGTATAATGTGTAATGTCAGCGATAAGTTTATCTCTTGGAACTCTACTATATATAGATTTTCTGAAACAGATTTTGGATATCGGCAGCTTTCATGTCCTTTTTTCTATTCCCTCGTTGAATATGTTTTGATTAATTAGTTTTGCTCATTATTTATTTACTATGTTTTAATTGGAAGAAAAAAAGAAAAATATTGTATATATAATATTCGATCAAAAAGTTAATTGGTTATGCTATTTTTGAATAATTCTGAAGAGCAGAAAATATTTTTGTCTTCATGAGAATAAGGAATAATGCGTATTTTTTTATTTCTCTAACAAATAAGAGAGAAAGGTAGAATAAGGACTAAAGCAGACGAATACATAAGCGGCATTTTAAAGAAGCAAACAATTAGAATAGATATTTGGTTGAGTTCGAGTTTTTAAAAAGATGATTAATTTTTTTTCATCACTTCTTGGTTATCTAACATCAGTAATTATTTTTACTGTATTGTTTTTTCAAATACTATTTTAAAGCATCTTATGTTTTAAATAAGAAAGGTGAAGAAGTGTTATCATTAGTTTGTTTTCTGGGTGACCAGAATAGTTTGAATCGTTAAGCCAGTATTTCACATTTCAAAACCTTCTAAACAATTGATCATCAGTGCATTGTATAATATCATTAATGATAAAATTTTTTCATGTCTTTTTGGATCATTCATTTTGCTGTGTTTATAAATTAGTTTCCAAAATCAGCTTATTTTAATTATTTAGACTTAAATCTTTATTTATTGCTTATTGCTCTGAAGATTTATAGGTCATCTTGGTCAAATGCAGGCTTCTTGGAAGAACGAAGAGCTGCTGTTCGTGCAGTTGTTGATGGTATTGAATTCATTTATTGAAAAGCATGCGTGTTTTTTATTTCTTCAAAAAATAAAAGAGAAAGGTAGCTCTAATTTGAAATGATCTAAACTGATATGATGAGTTTTATATGAAAAGTTCATTTGCAATAGTAAAAGAAATGAAAAATTTTGGGCCTGAAAGCTCCTAACTTTGCTTCAATTGAAAAAATTGTTAACGAATTTTTAAAAGGGAATGGTGATATTCAGATGTGGAATTCCATGGGTTTTCGATATTTGAAAGTTATATGAAACATTGATTGCTATTACGCTTTGCATATTTCGGAACTGTGCCCAGTAATAATTAGTTTGATTGTTAGAAAACGAAGTTAGAGAAGCAATGAAAATAAATGTTCGATTGTCATCAATAGCTAACGTAATTGTTCTCATTATTATTCTTGTTCTTCGTCAGGGATTATTGGTTACCAGCAGCAATCTTTCTTCTTGGTTCATCCTATTTTTTCATTTTTCATTCGTAATCAATGTTCTTTGTTGTTTCTAGTGGTTCCTCGCATTGTATCTTAGAAAGTGAATTCATCCTGAATTCCTCTTTGTCATCCTTCTCTTCCATTATTGATAAATAGTTAAGTTTTGAGGCAAGACATCTCAAACATTTGCTTAGTGTTTCTAAAGCTCCATCATAGTTTAATAATGAAGCAGTTAAACAGCATGAAACGCTGTATATGTATTCTCATTGATGAAGTCTAGCTATCTTGAAAAAAATTCCCTGGACTCTTAGTAATCTTATGTAATTAAAATGATTGACCTCATTAAGTGAGATATGAAGTACCTGCGATCATTCAAACCGATCGATCAAGTTTCTTGTTTGATCCTCATTGTTGCTGATCCATAAAAAGCTAAAAAATTTATGAATAGAAAAGTGTACTCATTGACATTTTAAAATATAGACATTCTTGAATGCAATAACATGATTTTCATAAAACTTTCGAAAGTGAAATGTACTGTTTGCTGAAATTAACTGCAAGTTAAATTTCATTATTTTCTCCTTTTCTTTAGTTGCTTCTAAATTATTGCATAATTTTTTCTTAAGAGAAGGATTGATATCGTTTCTGAGATTCAAGTGTCATTTCACCTTTCAGTGTGGTTTTTTTTTACTTTTTAGCGATGAGTAAAGTTGTGGTGGAAGTTTCTCGATATTTACCGTAGATAAAATAATTGTGGTAAAATTTCATTTGTTAATGGAGGTTTTATTCCTTATATATATTATAAGAAAATAATTATCCGAGAATATTACTAGCAGATCGATCGCTATATAGTTCTGCATTGTCGTTCAATCGAATGGCTGCTGCTCGAATTTTTGATAATTTCTTTAAACGTTCTGTTCGGTCGGATCGTATTGTTGATATGTATTGTTTTAATCGTTATGATCGTTTTGTTTACAGTGATCATTTTTCTGATTGAGATTTCTTTTCGTTATTAAACAAATATATGCTTCTTGTTAGTTTACAATATGAAATTAACTTTGGTATAATGAAAATTTTTTTCAACTTGTCATATAGCAGAACCAATTTACAATATGTTAATTTTAGCGTAATGGTCAAAACTTGATTATACCAAGATATTTCTGTAATATCACGATTAATCATTTCATCATTTTTATATTTTATAAAAATATTTCGGTTTTTTTGAGAAAAGAATCACTCGAAAAAATCATTTCTTAAAAAGTTAAGTCAATTCTTAGTCAATTAAATCATAGACAATTAAATTTAAACTACTAATTAAGTAATTTTCATGGCTGCCCAAGAAACTAATATAAAGCACTAAATATGCGTTGCAGCTAGTTACTATCTGTTGCTTCTCTTTTCTCTTGTTATCCATAGTTATGTATTTTCAGGCCATTTCTGGCTGAAAGCCTAATCAATCTGTATTGATCATTTATCATGGAATCAGCCATTCCAACACTTTACTCGCTTGTAGAAATAATAGTTGATGAATTTATAATGATATCTTTGCAGGTATATATAATAATCATCATGACAAATTAATTTGTGCTGTATTATGCCTATTTCTTTTATCACAGCGATGATAACAGCAAAACTGATTAGCATTTTCCCAGACATTTGATTGTAGAGAGTTGTGTTGGTGGTCTTACATTGGAAGTAAATTATTTTCTTGGATTTTTGATTGCTTTGTCAAGGGATAGATTTTAGAAGCTATTGAACAACGATTTGATCAACAACGAGAAACTGTTAATTAAATTGTCAGTGCTTCTCTAAGATGGCATGAAATATCATAAAAAGTTTATCTTTATATTAATTGAAAATTTGATCACGAAATAGTTATTTTCTAATATTTAGCAATTAAAATAAACATATTTGAGATACTTTTTGATGTCATAAGAGAAATTTAATTGAATAACGAAGCACTGAGATTATTTCTTGTGTTTTTATTTTGCTCTTTCTTATCTAGTCTATTCACTGTTCAAATGAAGGCATCATTTAAACAAAAAATTAAGAATATTTCATTATCAAATCTTTTCTTTATTTTCTAATTTTGCACTCTATTTCTCATTAAGAACTTTGTATTTAAAATTTTATGTCTGTCCTTTATTCCTAAAATAAATTAAGGACGTTATAAATAAACATATATATTTATTTGTATAGTTCTTATTTTGAGTTGTTTTATCATTTTCATACATATCATTTCTATCGTTTCGTTACATTGCAAGAGAAATTATTTTCTAAAAACTTTCTCTTTTGTATTATTTGAGTTCTGAGAAAATTTTATTGATATATTCGAAAAAAAATAGAATAAGAAAGGAAGAAAAAATTAATTTTCCACATTTATTATATTTGAAAAAGAAAGAATCGCGAAAAGTTCAAAGATAGAAGCTTTTCATTCTTTTCTTCGATTACGCTGATTCTCTGGCTAAGGCAATTGGAGATAAATATATGATGAACGCTGATTCGTGATTTTTTTATTAAGAATTTAAGTGAAAGATAGATAGAATAGTAGTGAAGATAATTCTGCATATTTCTCCAACTAAAATATTTAATGACAAGTTTTGGACTTGATAAGTTCAAATTTCTCAAAATCTTTATTTTTGTATATGAAATATTCTTTCATGATAATGCACAAGAAATAGAAGTGTATAGTATGAATTGATATATATATATTCAAATCCTGATGAGTATAACTTGTTTATAGCGGACAATGATTAAAATAATTGGAAAAGAAGAAGAAATAGAAATGAGGATAATTATTAATATATCTTTTAAAATTTCATTTAATTTAATTGTGTGATTTTGATTTTGTTGTGCTGATGATAATTTAGAATCGTTTTTAACTATTACTCATTCATCGATAAACGATTTTTACAGGAAAAAAAATGGAGAGATAGCTTACTTATTTAGTATGAAATTGCTGAATATGGTACAAAATTATTCATTTCCGATGCATTTTTGCAAATCAGATAAAGATGGCAAGAAACAAAACAGGGAAAGAATAGTTTAAATAATGCGAAAGGATGATAAGGGATAATCTCATTTATTAGTGTTAAACTATCTCGACTGAATTAATACTTGATTTTAATGATAATGACAAGCTTCGCCTGAGACGATATCGTTAGTATGCGCACATTTTTTTTTGTGAAGACTTGAAATTTCTCAATTTTATCTATTTTTTATTGCATATTATTGATAGAAATGATTGCCATAAATATGTATTTGATCGTCCATTACCACCAATATTACTATGTTAACATAGACAGCATGATAAGTAACTTTTATTTCAGATCTGTCATGAAAACGTTATTTAGGACATGAGCTATCGGCGATGTTGGTGAGAGGACGTACTCGGACGATATTTTTGATTATTATACTTATAGGTTGTGTCCTATATATACTCATTTCTGCTTCTTCATTGTATTCTACCTTCGGTATACTGAGAAATAATATTGTCATACTACCTGGACGAAAAATGGGTAATTTGTCGAAATATTCATCGCTCATTTTCATTGGTTAGTCTTGCCGATTTATATTATTAATCTTAATTTATTTTAAAATTTTCAATAGCTAAGCTAGAAAATTATTTTTGTATATGCTTTTACAATGTTCGTAACCTTTTTGAGTGATTCTTACATATTTTAAATTGAAGCCTCAACTTTCTTCGATGTTTTATTAGTATTAACCTTTATTGGCCACGAAATTTAGCCAGTTGATCCTCCGCGGTACTTAAAGAGTCTCCCAAATATTTTTATTCGCAAATTTCTTGTTTTCTACAGAATCTAAATTATGTAGAAATTTTATTATCGAAGCAGAAGCACAACATGCGGATAAAGGCGAGCATCGCAGTAGCTTTTATTATGAAAATATTCTAAATTCCGTAGAAAGTTTATTACTTTGAGACAGAAGAAAGTATAACTGTACTGAACTTGTTGTTAACCGCCAATTTTTATTCACAAAATGATTCTCCAGTGTTGTTCAATTTTTATATATGTTTTAGGAGGTGTTCCACGATCAGGGACAACACTAATTCGTGCCATGTTGGATGCACATCCTTCGGTGCGATGGTTGGTTTATTGCATCTATTCCCTTGATCATGAACATATGATTGATTACTTTATTAATATTCTTTTTTAATTAGCAAAGTATTAAGTGATGCTACTTAATTAATTATCATCTTAAATTACAGTGGTGAGGAAACACGTGTAATACCCCGTATTCTGGGACTTAGAACACAATGGAAAAAGAGCCAAAAGAATGGAATCGTCTGAAAGAAGCAGGTGTTACCGATGAAGTAATTAATGATGCTATCTCATCATTTATATTACAAGTAAATTATTTGATTGTTTCAAGTTTAACAATGTTTGTTGGTGTTGCAATTAGGGATAAATTTGTGATTTTTCAGATAATAGCAGGTCATGGTGAACCTGCTGAAAGATTGTGTAACAAGGACCCTTTCACAATGAAATCAGCTGAATATCTTGCTCATCTGTTTCCAAACAGCAAATTTTTATTAATGGTTAGAGATGGCAGAGCGACAGTTCATTCAATCATATCGCGCCAAGTAACTATTACAGGTTTCGATCTCAGCGATCCGAAACAATGCCTAGATAAATGGAATCACATTATCAAAATAATGTATGAGGTAGTGCTTTTGCGTAATTTTTTTGTCGAAGTTGTCACAAAATCAGTCTGAAAATATATTAGTTTTTTTTCTCTTGACTTACGAAGTATTAATAAGTCACATATTATGGAGAACAACTTGTTTCTTGTGTAAATTTTTCTTAATTTCTATTTGATGCTTAAATTTTTATCAAAGTTGTATTTTCTCTATGAGTTTGGAAAGTTCTACTCAAGATTAAATTTGGAGATAAAAATCATTGGAGTAGTTAACCAGTTAAAATCCTTACGTAGATTTGAGAAGGCTGATATTTGGTATTTTTGCTGTCTTGATTGTTCAATTTAAAATTTAGACATAAAAGCTCATATTTTTCACTCTTGTTATAAATTTACACTTCAGCAATGTAAAACGATAGGCGATAAACGATGTTTGATTGTTTACTATGAGCAGTTAGTATTGCATCCGGAGAAACAATTGCGTCGTGTTCTTAATTTCCTTAATATTGCATGGAGTGATTTAGTGCTTCATCACGATAAATTGATCGGCAAAGATATTTCGCTATCAAAGTATGTGTATTTTTTTCTTCATCGTGTTTTATGTATTTCGTTAAAGTTTTAATGTTAGTGTGGATGTAATAATAATTTTGATTTGGCAACGCGTAATTAAAGACATAATGAGTTTATTGTTTCAAAAAAATCAAAATGTTTTCCATTTTTTCTACGGAAAATGTTTAGTGATAGTGATGGTCTTTAGAATCTTTTTATAGTTCCTACCATTCATTTCCTGGCTTTCAGAGAATAGAATTTTTATCTGTATTTTTCATTGTTCAAAAGAACAATGATCAATTAAGTCATTCCGTTTGTTTTTTTTCTAATTATCTGTCAGTATTGCCCAGATCTTTGTTGATAGTAGTATTCTATGTAAAAATGATTAGCATTAAATTGGTCGGACTTGATTATCTTATCCAAAAAATAAAATAAAGATTCAGGAGTAGAAAATTTAGATAGTCAATATTCATATAAAATATATTTTTGATAAATGATATGATGTGGGCGTAGACATTTCGTAATTTTTGATATATTGAAAGGCGAAAGATTGTTTTAGAGTTGAAAGATCCACCGATCAAGTAATTAAACCAGTAAACTTAGATGCATTAAATAAATGGGTTGGTTCGTTTAGTGAAGACATTGTACAGGAAATGGCATCTTTGGCACCAATGTTAGCTGAACTTGGGTTTGTATTGTCGCAAAATTTTTGTTGAACAATAATTCAAATTTAAAGTTTTTAATAATCATAGATATAATATATGTCGATGGAATAAGCATTTCTTGTTCCTGCGTTTTACCAGTTTTTTGTTCAGTTTTCTCTTGTTTTATCTATTGAGCTGCTAAAATGATTCAGCAATGAGAAAAATAAAACGGTTTGTGAAGTTAGAAGAGATTTCCGTAAGTGGAACATTAATACCAATAATGTTATAAGTATTCAGATATGATCCAAATGCTAATCCGCCCAAATATGGTGAACCGGATCCGATTGTTCTGAAGAATACTGATGAGTTACACATGAACGAGGAGGAATGGGAGCGTCGAGCGCAAGAAGTAATTGCTCCAGCAGCAGCAACGGCATTGCATCATCCATTTGCTCGATGAAGATTGCAGCACATGCATGCATGCATGCAGTATGGCGCATTTATTTTACCTACATCTATAAATTGCATTATTCATATATAAGCATTTACATTTTTCTGATCCTTTTGCTCACTTTTATTGTTCGTCAAAAATCAGTGCTTACATTCATATAAATTCCTATAAAGCGACTTTCCATATCATCACTTTCTCTTAATATTTCTTTCCTTTTAGTCAATCAAACTTCTTTCATTTGTTTTAATATAATTATATTCTATTTTAATGAAATTTTCATTGTTTATCTTTAAGAATTCATATCTGTAAATAATTTACGTATAGTTAGGCAGAACTAAAAATATGTCACGTATATCGGTGCTTTTGAATTTGCAGTTGTATTCTGCGCGTGATTACAAGAATTAAAAATGTTGCTAAGAGAACATGAATGATTTTGATGTTATTCGCTTCCTGGATTATATTCTTTTATTGATAATAATTAAATATTTATCAAGATGACATTCCTTGTCTATTTTTTTGTGAATAAATTCGCTGTGATTCTCTTTATTTAACATATGAATCTGTCAAATGAACGTATTGATTGAATCTATGCGTCTGAAATAGTTTAATTCTGAAGTGATGGTCATATTTATGATCTGTTGAGACGCTTTTTTAGCATTTCGTGCTGGTTATTTTATCGAATAGCAAAGTATTTTTTTATTTCACCATTTCGACACTGCTCAAGCATTGTTTGCACTAATTTTTTCGTATTCTATAGCGCTTCTAGTATAAATGAATGCCGTAATGAATTTTCTGGTCCTTTTTATGTTGAATTTTAACTTGAACTATTGTATTCTTGAATTCAAACTCACATAAACTTAAAAATTATGTTATATCTTGCTGATTAAATCCACCAGTTTACTCAATGTTTCACAGATTTTATTATTACTGGTACGTATTTCGAAATCCTGAAGCTAGTTATATAGCGATAGATAAAAGTTGTGAGATCTAAATGATTTGATCGCTAGTGGGTGAACTAGATAATTAACGACTTACATTGTTAATTTCATTCGAGAAAGCGGAGCATGACTATTCCAGTGTGTAGTTACGCTATTGTTTTTGAAAGATCTTTAAAATATAGCACTACAAACTCCAAAAAAGGGCTTGCAAAGAAGGACAATATTGCTTGCGAAATGACAATGTTTATGGATACAGAACAACATTATTAAACGGTTAACAACATACTGTATCTTCCCGTCCTCCTTGTCAAAATTATTCTTTCTGACCACTGACAAATAAGTCAACAAATAAGTTAGTTGAACAACAAATAATGAAAGTATATATACAGGATCAAAATGACATCAAACAACATATTTTCCTCAAGTTCTAAATATATTTAAATGAGCTCATCCTAATCTTTCACATCAGTAACACCGGAAGTGGCAATAGCAAAGGTGGCTTCATTTTCAGGTAAGTCTGGCGAGTCATAGATTTTTGCAATTCTTATTTCGCCTCGTCCCTAAAATTTAGGCAAAATTTGTTAATAAAAAATTTTCATCACATAGATGCCTCCCATGAAGAATACATGAAAGTCAGTTCTGTTTCAAACTGTATCTCAGATAAAAAAGAATATTCCAAATGACGAGAAAGGACTTCAAATAGCTTAAATGAAGAAAGTAAGCTGAAATCAGTAGGGAATGTATCTTGATAAGATTATGTAAAGCGGACACTTTTAAAAACCAGAAATTCATTCTATGCTTACATTGTATGAAATCAGAGAGACTATCAAAATTAGTTACCTTCTTCAGCATAATGCGAGTGGTAGATGCATGAGCTAGGATATGCCCACCAACTGGTTTCTTTGGATCTGTCTGAAATGTCATTCCAGCACCTGGATCTGCTGTCATTTGATTTGTAATAAAAATTGCGACATTGTATTCTTCTGCAATTTTCTGAAAAATTACAACTCTAAAAATGCGCGTCAAATTACGAAGGCTCAATTTGTAAAGCGAAGTATCGATAAAATAAAGCGAGGTCCACCTGTAAGCGTGACAACATTTGAGCAAGTTTCTGCTGCCGCTCTGCAAGCTCACCTCGACCACTATAATCGACTCGGAATAGAGCCATGACTGAATCAACAATCAGTAGTTTGAAAACGCCCAATTCCTGAAATATTTGAAAAATAATGAGCGGTAATCACCGATTGAAAAAAACATGAAATCTGGAAATCTCAATATGAAGCTTTTGTCATTTGAACAATTTTTTCTCCGTTTGTATGACAAAAATAATTAGATTACTGAATACCTCGTGAAATTTCGCAGCAACAAAATCGAGCAATTCCATCTGATGCTCAGAGGTGTATGCTCGTGCATACAAAATATTGTCTAACATCGCCTCTTGATCCATTTTGAAACGTTCGTTAATCTGACGCAAACGATCCGGACTTAAAATGATCGGTTATTGGTGCAAATACAAGAATTTTGATGACAGCAATGTTATATAATGTTTGAAATGCAACGTAACTAACCGGAATGTATTCTCTGTGTCGATATAGATAACTTTTCCACCTTTGAAGTTACTTGTCTCATTTGGTATCTGACACATCACTAGAAATATTAAATTTACCTCCAGTTTTTTTGGAAGTTCAAAAATATAGCAACCTGTTTTTCGTGAAGAATCTCTATACACTGTTCGCACTAACGCACCGGAAAGGATTTACAACAATCCTGTTTAAATTTTTCACAAGAAATTCAAGTGCAGCATCAATAAATTGTAATTCAAATCCCGAATTATTTTCCATATCATCTTGAAACTACTAACACTATTTTACTTTTATATCGCGATAGAATAAAAATCTACCAAAATTTGCTGAAACCTATTATAATTCAATTTAATGGAAAATTTTTCAGCAATTGAAAGACATGAAAAACAATTCGCAAAAGAAATGCACTACAAATAAAAAGGTATACCACATAAAGTATGTGAAAGCTGTGTTTTGCCAGTGCGAAATTCCCGAAAACTTCGGTTATAGCCTGACTTTCAATACCACCACCCAAAAGGTTGTCTAGTTCTCGGCTTCCTGTACTGATACGATAACAGAGCTTGCGTCGTTCTGTTACTTCCAAAGCCGTGATAAACCCATTGTTCTAAAATCATATTAACTGTGTATCGTAATACAAAGGCAAGATGATGCATTTCAAACTGCTTACTGATAGTTTACACGCTATTTCTTTGATTCTGTCGACCTTCGCTTCAGAAAGACCTTTGATATCGCACAGCCGCTTTCTCGTGGTCATCATAATACCTTTGATAGTGCAAATCCCAACGCCTAATAGCTTTTTGATATCAGCAGCATTCTTCAAAGAAATCAAGTTCTGGTTTGTACTGAATCACGACTCAAAATTTAAATCGGATTTATTAATTAAATTTACTAAATCATTCAATTCAATCCATAAAAAAACGTAAAAAATTCATTCACATCATAAACAAACCGTTGCGATGCACATAGAAGTATCGACTACTGTTTAAAAATGTAGTTCGATATGTTAGTTTCATTTGAATCACCGTATAATTTTGCAATATTTGAGAAATTTTTTCCTCGGCGGCATAAAACATGAGTGAAAAATCAATAAGCAGGAAAGATTTAGGAATAATAATATACAAGCATAATTAGAAGGTTCAAAATTTTGTACAAAACCTACGATTCCCTGGCTTTGCAGCAACTCGACATCTTGATAGAAGCCCATCTGAAATTATGATTAAATGAATTTATACCACACGAATTAGATTTATGCATAGAAAACATGTTGTTTGCATTAATGTAAGCTTTATCAAAGTAAAAGGAACCTCATTCTCATACAATTCAGTTTCCAGACGTGGGACAATCTGCTCCATCATGTATATTTCCTGACTTGAACCAGCTGAAATTCGGCTCAGTAAGCAATTCCGTTATAGAACATTAGGATGATATCAATTCGATTTTAGCTTCCCTTTGTACTATACAATGCCTATCTTACTTTTCATACATTGCTTGCACATTTATCTCAATCTCCAGTTAACAGAGCTTCGATGTTTTCAACATTTGATCTGGATTCTTAAATTATAGGAGCAAGAGTATACGGACACAGTATACAGTGCACCTTTGCTGTCGTGTTTTAAGAATCCAACTTATTCTCGAAAATGAGAAGATGTGAGCATAAGAGGAAGCAGTAAGTTAGCATGTCATTTCTCTTCATAGAAGTTACCGGGAAGGAATATAAAAAAAAATGTTGCTATTATATATTACTAATAAAAATTGAAATTTTGTGATCTTCATCCTTCTCCTGGATTTGCGAATGTTTCACAAACTTTTCTCACACTAAAAATTGCCAACGTCACATATCTTAGTTAATTTATAATTATTTCTATCTTTCACGTAACGAAATAATACGAGACATTTCAAAATGAAACATCACATATATATAACCTCTGGAACATTCCACTAAACAAGATTGGTGAATCTGCATGTAATACTATTATCATATATTCTGATATGGACTATTAATTACAATAATTTCGCTCGCAAGTGATTATGATTATTGATTGCATCGATTTGATAATGCTAAGCTTAAGTTTTGTCTAAAAACTGTGAAACAATGCGAAAGAACCAGAATTCTAAAATTTTAAAGGATATTATAAGGATTTTTTTCGTTCTTTTATCAAATTTTTTTCATTAAATTCAATTTCCCGAATTTTCTTTTCCAGTATCATCATATCATATTACTTTTAGTATTTATAATTTAATTACTGCTAAAACTATTTCCATCGATCATTTTGTTTAGCTTAAGGAAGAATTCAGAAATTTAATGAGAAAGAAAATTGTATTTCCTTTTCACTTCATTCCACTATATAATTTACTATAGAACTTTACTGAAATTGATTTGCTTAATTAATAATACTTTGCAATAACAGTGTCCCTTTAAAAACTCAAACAATATCTCATTAACGACACATCTTTCAGTTAATCACTTAAAAGCCATCAACTATTTAAAGAAAGCTTGTTGTCATAAAAATTCCAAATTCTCCTTCGTAAAAACTCGCGAACATTACGCGCTACGTTTATGATTGAACGATTTAGATTTAGTATTTGCTGATTGCTACAATATCTAAAAATGATCAAACAATCAATCATACTGACATCCTCATGTGGCAAAAGCAAAAAAAAGTATGAAATATTTATTATATGTTATTCGTATGTCATGGTTATAACATATTAAACTTCCTTTTCAGATAATGAATTGATATTTGCAAAGATATAGTACTGAAAGCGAAAATAATGATAGCAATTATCCAGCAGTATCATTTGATTATAGAATGATTAATATAAATCATGAGGATTAGGATGGGTAGAATAAGTGATTAGGATGGGTAGAATAAGTGTCATATTCAGTATTATAGTAAATGATTAATCAATTATATAGTTATGATTCTTTCCAGCTGATTGGTTATATGATAAAGAGAATTTTTCTATACCAGTGAAATTTTTTATTTATTAATAATGAAAAGAATGAAGAATACTTCAGTCCTAAATTTTAATTTCAAAATTTGAAGTACTTGTTATATGTGTAAATTGTACGTATTCTTCCCTTTCTCCTTCTTCCCTCTTTAATTATGAGAGAGAGAGAGAGAGAGAGAGAGAGAGAGAGAGAGAGAGTACAATATGTTCAATAATGTAAATTTGCCTTCCTTGCAGCAGAGTCGTCCTCGCTATGTCTTTATTCACCGTGGTTCTATATGATTGAGGTACAATAATGATCATCACTTTTGTTGTTGACGTAAAAGAGTTCATAAACATTCATGTGTATTTTCTGATCTATAATTCACCTCTCCGCTCGAGATTATTTCACGTCAGGTTTCTCATGCAAGGTCCGATTACTTCATGCTATGCTGCATAATTATATCTATGTTGCCATGAAAATGCTCTTCTTTCTATCTTTTTCTTTCTCTCTGTCTTTTTCTCTAAAGTGGGTTGTTTTGCAGTATATGACAAAGGAAGAGCGTATTAGCATTGCGTTGCGTTTATCGATGTTTTTGCGAATATATATTCATTTGTTGGTGATAGTTGTGTCTGGTGTGACATTTATCATTCAATCAGCAACGCGTAAGTTAATGGATGGCGTAGAATTTGGGAATGAATGGTTTTGACATGGATATTAATGCTTCTTTCATAAAAACATTTAAGAGATGTTACGCTTGTATAGAAGAGTATTCAACCTTCCCAGTATTTTTAAGAATATTTACGGTTATCACTCTCGATCTAAATCTCATGAATTCACATATGGGTAAGGAGAGTATGATATGCCAACATATACTTATCTCTTCGATTTCAGAAAATAATGTGATCTTTTGATGCCAGAACGAGATGGAGAAGGTCGAAAAGCTTGCAGCAATGTTACAGGAGCTAGTTGAGAAGTGAAGGTAAAAAACATTAGCGTAATAATATTCCGCAAAAATTGATACAATTTTTGAAAGTAAGAATGTATTTTATTTATATTCAGAGAAGCACATTATTAATGGATTTTGCTAAAGGCTGGAAAAAAATTCGAAAGAATCAACAGTTTCCTTTTTTTACTTTTCGATTTTTTGCTAAGTGAGACCTACTGCATTCAATAACTTAATTGAATGGACTGATGATCAACAAGACTAGTTTTTTTTTAGTTTAGAGGCTATATCATATAGATAATTCTGATTGTAAGCACTTTTTGCCGGTTTTTGTTTTGTCCCAATTTGAATTTATTGCTGACAATCTAATTATTGCTTAGTAACTACTCTACTATAGCTCCGGGACAAAACGAAACATTTTAGAGTAGCTGAGACACTCATTTGCAGAGACCGTATTTTAGATAACGTCACTTTCTATCGAACTGTGATCGGATGGAAGATGTGTTAGTTTGTTAGAAGTCGCATAGTTGTAAGCCGTCATATCTC
This sequence comes from Dirofilaria immitis, assembly GCA_024305405.1. Classification (NCBI taxonomy): domain Eukaryota; kingdom Metazoa; phylum Nematoda; class Chromadorea; order Rhabditida; family Onchocercidae; genus Dirofilaria; species Dirofilaria immitis. The sequence goes on from JAKNDB010000068.1 coordinate 8,229,135, forward strand.
ATGTATTCAATGACGAAAGTCGATGATGTTTACTTTCAGATTAGCTTTTTGTGGGTACAGTTGGCGAATCATATTAGAAAAAAGTTATACCTATTGATCATCTGGCGAACCATGGGTTCAATGGTGATTTATGAATCTATTATATATTTGCTTTTTGTCCTAGTAGACTTGTCGACAGTGAAGACAATTTCGACTAGTACATTCTTAACTTTAAATAAAGAAATATTATATTGGTATATTAAAGATAATATTATCATAATTTTGGAGCATTGCATTGGCTTTAAAGATGAGATCTTTAGATTGCTGTGGCATTCTTTTCCATGTTTAGAATGATTGCTGTAATATAAATTTGTGTTTTGCTTTTCTTTAATTGCATTATACTGGTTTGCTTTCTTAACATTATACCTCTTTTCTTTGTATTTTTGAATTCTCGTGACTTTTCTTGCTCGTATGCGTGGGCGATTCAGCCAACATCTACCTCAATTTCTGGTATTGCGATAGCGTCCAGAATGTACAGAAATATACCTCTTTTATCTGTGTCCTCATAACACTTTTTTACTTCTCAATATTTTATTTGAACTTTTTACTTTTAATTTTTATTTCTCAATTGAGATTTTACATTTGTATATCTACTAGTGGGTTCCCAAACATTATTAATAAAGGACTAATTAGCTTCGGAATGTTTTGATAAAATATTGATTATACCGCCGTACCCATGAAACAAATGTTAATAGCTTATTATTCATAAATCATCTATGTTTAATAATTGTTAGATGAAGATTGGAATTATTAAATGCTATTATTTTAAACCCATTAACAACATTTTTTTGCCATCCAGGTCTTCTGATTTCTTAAGATGGATGTTACAGAAAAAATCAAATCTTTTTTCGTATAACAAGATTTGTTTCGACGGCTCTGAAATGCTTTATATCTTAATAGTTATTAGTAACTGATCTCTTTGGAGATGAAGGTAGTGTAATTAATAGATGTATGCTTACTTCTACTTTAGATCTTTACTATCTATTAAAAACGTATATGTTGGGGAGTATATTAAACTCATGGATAAGTACAGGAAAGCATAGAATTCATCATTGAAAGGTTAGTTTTATTATTGTTTGAATAATTCTCGTCATTTCGTGGCATATTTATTTGTGTTCAAAGAGTGCCAGCAGCTTTCATTGCCATCCTTACAGCTTTGCTAGCAGGTCGAAATACCTAAAATTTTGTATATAACTGGTAGTTAAATTCTGGAGGAAGGTCTAAATTTATTTTTTATTCAATTCTAGTTTTCATATTTAATCTAATAAGCAGTATTTGAATACCTGGAAAGAACAGTTCATATCTTCAGAAATAGTCATTGTCCCACCGGCATTGTCAAACTGTCCGCAATAGTGTGGGGCTGAAAAAATGGTAACGAGACGTCGATTGGCAAAAAATTCATATCCATCTTGTACTACTTGATGAGCTCGTGCAATTAGATCTAAGTCCAATTTCTGGCAAATATCCACAACAACATCCTGCCCGAATGTATATGACGCACCACGAGTGTTCGCTTGCCAACCTTTTACCCACTGGTCCGGATCCGACCTATAAATATTTAAAGATGCTTTCAACCCACTCGATATTGTCTGCAGTGCGTCAATATGTTATTGCCTGATAATCACCAAAGCAAATCGATTTCCATAGAGGGGTTGGGTGGATCAATTGGTCGTGGTAAGTTGCGAAGCTGATCTAAATTATTCAAATGTGGTGATAAGCCACCATGCATGCATAAGATTCTTCCGCCAATATAGCCACAAAGAGGCATCCAATTGAATGTGTCCTGAAAATGATTATGATGTCACAAAGATTTTTCGGCCTCTGCATGAAGTGTTGGCAAGTCATAGGTACAAATTACCTGAAAAGCGTTCCACAAGCGAGTCGAGTGATATCTGCGATTGCATTCTTCGAAAAAGCCATACACACGATTGATAGCTGGTGTCTCGTGATTTCCTAGGATGATTTAATTATCAGCTCTTGATTGAATTTATCATCCCCTTATCATAAATTGCATTGATAAATCGCAAAGGAGTAAATTTTTATCTGTCTCTAAGTATCTGCCTCATGGAAAAAATGAAATTGATAATATTTCAAAATGAAAAAAGAGTGTCTCAAACTAAAAAATATTGTATATGAAAAACTCGGCTTAAATTTGAGCAATATGAGATGGTAAACCTCGAAGCATGAAGAAATTTTCAGGGTATTTGATTTTATAACAAAATTGGAGACATATCGTTTCGATGTTTTGCTTTCCACGATCGACAAAATCGCCCAAAAAGATAATTGGACTCAGGCGGAAAACCGTTCCTATCATAAATACGAAGCAAATCCGAATACTGTAATACCATGTGCGAATATTATGTTAACTAATTTTTTCAATTTGGTAATGCCAAAAATACTCAAAAGAATGGCTTTTTTGAAGGAGAAATATATGCAGATTGAATAGTGAAAGGATCTCTATTTATGAAGTATTATTAACACTTTTATATTTTCTAGCTGTGGAAAATTATTAGAATTATAAATTGAAGTGAGACATGGTGTATTACTTGGCCATGAATATCACCGCAAACGACGAGAGGTGGATCTACTTCAATGAGACTACTTTGGCTTATGAATACTTCTTTTGCTTTTTGGCATACTCGATGAAGTTCTTCTTCAGCAACCTATAATTAAACAAATTCTTCCAGACCCTTATATTATCAAATAAATGAATGTTGGCTCCAAAATTATTAGCTTCATGTGATATTGAATTATCCTGATGATACCAGTGAATTGATTTTGTATCACTGGTCCGCTACAGTGATAATTATAGTTGCGTTTGATCCTTGGCCCGCATTTATAGAACTTTTCCAAATTTTACAAATGGACTTTAGATAGTTACATTAATTATTTTGAACAATACAAAATGGAAGTTTATGGCACAATGAAAATTATGGCACAGAAGTTTTTGCTAATACCAGATAATGATCAAGCAATTGTTAATTCATTTTTGGTTTACCAGTAGATGTGGTAGTTGCATGCAAGCTTACATTTCTTTTTAATGCTTTTCACACATATTTTTAATTATTAATTGATTCAAATAAATTTATATAGTAAAATGAGAAGATAAGCAGATAAACATTACCTGAGTTGTAAGTCGTCCACCGGCCATACCTACATTCAGCAGGCGACTAATCATATTATCAACATCAAATACCGCCATTTTTATCACTTAATCGTTTATCGCTACCTTCACTGAAAATGCTGCTTTCAAGTCTTTTTTTCATGAGAACAAAATTAAATTGAGAGTTTTCTGCATTTGATAGATGGGCATCCGTTGCAAGAATGAAGCGAAAAGAATTTTTGGAAAGTTGCATTAGGCAAATTTATAGTCCTAGCAACGACATATATTATTTTCATTCTTCGTTGCTTAGTTTAATTCTTAAGGAATATTTAATTTCCATCTAGAAAATGACATAATCCATTTTCAATTAAAATTCATTTCAATTAAAAAATAAGTCTATTTGTAAATTCTACCAAAGCTTATCTGAATTTAAGAACATATGGAGTAATTCATCTTTACTATTGTTGCAAATGCACCAACTTGTCGATGACAAAAAAACAATTGAAGAATGGAACAACCGCTTACAATCACTAAGCTAATTATTCGCTAAGTTGACCTGATCAAACAATAAAGACGAATTTATCATCTCAGCCGTTATATAGTTCTTCGCATTAGCGGAAAATCTATTCGATCAATATTATATTTAATCCTAATGCAGAAATCACTCTACTTTAAGAGGATTATTTGGCATCGTTTTGAACGATATTTTCAAAAGATCATTCTAATTTTGTTTCTATCGAATGTCTCGACAGTATTTGTTTCATTTTTCCCTTATTCTTTTTTTTATTTTTTTGAAAGTACATTAAAACTGTATGTGTGATAATAGTTTCAGCTGTATGTATTAAAAAATTTATTAAATTTTTAATCACACAAAGTGATTTAACCAGAATTTTATAATTTCCTCTTAAATTACATCATTATTAGCAGCGTGAACGGCTTCTACCAAAGATGGATAAAAAGAAGTCTTGGGCACTGAGGAATAGAAGTCGATACGTTCGAATGCATCTTGTATTGTTTCTAAAATAAAATAAGTTTAGAAATGATTTTCATAATTCAGTTTACATCTCCAAGTCATTTCTATCCCTAATATGCTTAAAATTATGCAGGATTCATTTTAATTTTATATATCGATCCATCTGAACTTTAATTGTCAAAATGAACAATAATACTGAAGCATAACAAAACTTAATAATAATAGCAGTTTAATGTATGTTTAGAAAAGACCTATTATCGACTTGCTCATAGGCCCCATAATTTGAAAGCTAATATTGTAATTCCTTTTCATGATCTTACCACCATCAGGAAGTATTTCATTTGTCTATTATGGTAAATCATGCTATTCAGAGCTTTTAATATATTAAATGACTAAATCGTTTTGATGAATTCCTCAACTATCTTACTGGTTTTTATTGATACTTAACGAAATATGAACCTGATATATCTGCGAATAAAACTGTTTTATTCACTTCTTTTCCTTGTAAATAAACCTAAAAAAAGTTGAGAATTCAAGTTTGGCTAGTAGAATTCACTTTGCATTCTATAATATGTTTAAGGAAGAATAAAATAAAGAATCAATATTCAGTGAGTCAAATTAATATTTGATATACAACAATAATTTTATAAGGTGCGTTTTAATAGTTTGAACGAATAGAAATTCGATATTGATTTTTTGAATTCCTGAGTTCTTGACTCACATTCTTAACGACAGATAGTAAATTCTGGATTGAAAAAAGTTTTCATGGACCTCTTTGATGGCTCCTATACCCATCGTATCGATGTTCGATATGGCTCCACAGTCGATGATAACTATTCCTGGAGAAGCCATTTCGTACCACGGTTGTTGTTGTTTAGTATTATTCGTCACCATCGCTTCTTTTGCAACAATTCTTCGTAATTCGGTTGTGTGACTATTTTAGAAACTATCATTTCATTCTGAAATTTAACTAAATGATATATTAATAAAGAATAGATGATATAAGGATAAACTAAATGAAATAGAAAATTCAAAGATTGACCCAAGTGTTATATTTCGATCTCAAGGATGCTAGGCTATGATTATCACAGAATTGAAAGAGTTGCTAAAGTGATACTATCTCCTGGATTCAAAAAGTGTTAAGTTGAAAAATGAATTCAGTCCGTCTTTCTTTTACACAAGAAAAAAAACATGCATACGATTATCAAATTATTGCATATATAAAAAAACTTCAGAACGAAATCAGTTAACTTAGAAGGACTCTTACTATTTTCCACAGTAGTCTTAAGAATTTTAGTTCAAGAAATAAATGCAAGAAGCTAGACAACTGAATGAGACTTTAGAAATTCATAGATGCAAATGCAAGGCAACTAAATACACACATTATTATGCTATCGACATTATTCTTCATGACCAATGTTAGTCAGAAGACTAACGTTTTCATACTTTGCAATTCGCAATCTTGATTTGCATTACTTTTCAGTACTTCGTTCATTTTATCAAGGAAAGTTGATACAGTGAGAAAATTGAGCGGTGCTTCGAAACGAATAATTTCAATATTTTCATTCACCGGTTTCAAATCAGGATAATAAACTAAAGGTTTATAGACTTCACGATGGATCGCTCTACCCATTATGAATATATTAGGCCTGAAAAAAAAGTGATTTGCGGATGTCAATTTAACTGCATATAGTTTACTGATGTTCATTGAAAAATAAATGACAATGCAAACCGTTGTTCTCTAAGGACCACTGAGATGAGTGTAAAAAGACTGATATCATAAGGCCAGTCATTACATCGAAGGACACCGTTGCTATACAACTTACTAACCATACTGCCTAAATGTAACAATTAGTAGATCGACGAAAAAGCATTGGAAGAATATAGTATCTGGTTGTCAGATACGACAATTAAAAACTTATGAAAAAAAGATATGATAAACACTAACAAAATCAAATTTTGAGATTCGCCATAGCTTCGATAATTCACGGAATTGCATGAATAGACTTCTCAGACTTACGATTACGATGCAAGCTAATACACACTATAATTTAATTCAAGCTGTTAGCTGATAAATATGATTTTCTCTTAAAACTTATGCTACTTTCCCGAATACAAAGAGTGAAGATCTAATTCTTTTACGAGAAGAGCTTGATACATATTCTACGAGATACCATTAATGCAAAAAGTTAATTAGAATAATTGCAATGAATCTATACTACTTGAATACTCCTATTTCATACAAGTATATAAGAGAGAAAAGAAACTTCAGGAAAAAGCTAATTACAAGCCAAGAATAAGAATTAACCATGGGAAGAGATTCAAGGAATGGTCCGATGAAAGCAATAACAGCTAATAATAATGCACTCGAGAAGAGGGCGTGTAACTGAAACAATTCATATCATAAAACAAGGTGAAAATACATTCAAAACACTACAAATAGAAAATGACCTGAGTATTAGCACCGGACTGCTCACACACAGTTGATCGTGAAAGTGATCCACCGGCAGGAAAAATGGGAAAAAAAGATGATAATATATGCATTAAGCCAACAGCGTATAAATCCTGAAATAATATTAAATCATATGATTGCAGTTTAGAAAAGAGCGATTGGAAAAGCTGCTATTATTCTACAATTTGTTTTGGACTTTTCAGCAATCAAACAATTATTAGCCTGAATTGACTTTTCACGATTGAAAAATCGGGAACTCATCTACCAACTTAATGGTTCCAATTCCATAGTTACTATTTTTCCAGTAAGCCAAAAGATGTCATAACAAGTAGCATTTGAATACCTGTGTAGGATCAATTTTATAACGCCGCTTTTTTGCAAATAATTTAGCCATCGATATAACAAACATATATGAAATAATTGCTATTGCAAAGGCGTCACGGAAAAGATATGGTACTAGATCAAAGTTTGGTAGCGATGGTGTCGGAACTCTATAAAAAAAGCCAAATTACAAAATTTCGTGTAAATATTCCTTGATTTAATTCAAAAGTGAATTCTTGAAAAAGATAAATGCATAAGACAAATTGACTTTTGATTTGTTTGGATTCTTGAGAATGGAGTAAGCTAAAGTTCCATAGAATGCCTACCCTCGAGGGATATAATCAACAATTTTTACACCATACTTCTTCTTGAGATCCATATATACCGAAAATATCGTTATCAAAATAACCTAAAAGTATAATTAGCTAATATGCTCAGGATGTCAGATATTTTCGTCAAAGAAATATGAACTGAATGAATTACCGGCTCCTATCTATGTTTATGTTATTACGTAATTTCTTCCTACTAATTTTTAAATATAGAATAATTTATTACATGACAGAATCAATTCGGACAGATAAAAATTCTTTGGACGGATACGAGATTTTTACAAGACTTACTAAAATGAGTTCAATAGGCAATGGCACTGGTGATCGTTTTTGAACCACGGATTTAAGTAGTCACGGCCGAGAGACAAAAATATAATGGACAAGATTGATATACCTACAGCCCAATAATTTGCTTGAGGTAGGGCCAGCATTAGATCACGCATCATCTACAATTATACTTATATATATTTCAATGATTAAAATAGAATTTAACAAGTAAAAATACAAATAGCACGAAAAGGAAAAAGGAAAAAAAATGAAGAACTCTGAATCAAAAGAATGTTATTGATCTATGAAAAAATATTATGGAATGAGGACACGAACATATATTAATGTTAATATACCTTTCAAACTTATCAACATTATTTATCGAGATTAGTTGCATCAATTAATCAAGGTAGGGAAATAAGAGGAAGAGCAAAATTTTACAATTTAATAAAATGAAAAGTAAGTATGGATGAGTTGAAACTTACGAAGAATAGCATTCCGAAGCCAGAATGACGCGGTAACTTTACACCAATAATTTTGTTGAGTTGTGCTATGAACACGTGAAATGCTGCTCCAGTAGTGAAACCAGAAATAAAGGCATCCGACATATAAATAGTAAAAAATGCTAGACCGATTACCGCCATTCCTAGCTGAAAACCTATTTCAATTATTAAGTTGTGTAGTGATGCATGCACAATTTTCCAAAATCATTATATTTCGGGAGAAAGGCAGATGTCTCGCTAAATTATCTAATATTAGCCAATACTTTCTGAAGATATAATCTATAAGAACTATTATTATTTCTTTAATCTTGTATGGAAACATTTCCTATAATTCAATTCTTTTCCGAAAATTTTATTGTTAATAAATTGGACACCGATTTCCTATTTCTAAGCGTTTCAGCTTCTGAAAACAGAAGTCAAGTTCATATAGTTCATATATAGCGTAGTACTTTCAGAATTATAAAAATTAAAAATTCCAATAGTTATTAACATGTGAGTACTCTCATAAAATTAATGATTCTACTCGTTGAAATTAGAATTTCAGCAACTATTCTGTTATAGATGAGCATTTTCCTATTTCAGTATAACTAACGAACTTCTACGTAAACCAATCAAGAGACTAAAATGTACATTCGAAGCGATATTGCAAAGTAATTTTGGTAAAATGTCCGCAGATTGACATGCATGAATCATTTAAGCGGAAACTATTCGACGATGTGTTTTAACGTTAAATACTGTTTGAAGGGCAGAAGTCACCGGTATATGAAGCTCTTAACGAAATGACGATGATATCTCTCTCATTCCATCATTAGAAACTTTCTTCTTCGTCGTTTTCTTTTCACCAATTTTGAAGAAAACTAATAATTTCAAACTTTGCTTATCATATTGCTAAGTATCGATTTCCCAAAATATTTTTCAGCTTTATCATTGAATATTTATCCCAGAAGATAGATTGCCCAGCTCCTTTTATTATACCAATCATCCAAATACTCTATTTAATTTGAAAAAACTTAATTAGCAGACAATGACCGGTTGCTTATTTAACCGACGTGTTTTCGTTTTTTAAATTTACTGATTACTTACCTGAAATAGTCCAACAGTCATTGCAAGCGTACTAGCAAGCATAATCGGGGACACTTCATAACCAAAATCGATTGGACCTGCTATTGGTTTCAAGAGTTCTATACTGGTGCCATTTATCACTTCGAAGATTATATTTGAATCGGGCATGAAACGTAATCGCACCGCTCCAACCATCAAACTTGCCACAGCAAAAACACCTTTTTCATTTAAAGTATACTTCCCAGTTGAATTATGATTTATTGAGAAGAGTAGTACTGATAAACTAAGTAAAGGGATCACGCTTATCGGAAGGATATGCTTATAGAGGATACATGTATATACGTTTATCTTCAGTAATTTTTTTTTTTTTAATAAAATTGACGTATTTATGGCAAAAATGCTATTTTCTAAAGTGTTATCTTTTATTTTGTTTTATCTTCCATTCGACAATTAGATTTCTGCTACCTTACAAAAGCGAAAGATGAATTAAATCTCTAAAATTAGATGATGATTATTTTTCAGGAATATCCTATTTTTATAATAAAATGGTTTCAGCCTGAGAAATCATATTACCGCAGACATTATCATTCTTCATAAACAATTGTTATATCACTTTCTCGATAGTTCGGAATCGTTTTTCTACGGGATCATATCAGTGCCCTGATATTCTTTTTATAATGAAACATAGAAATGATAATTATATCACATACCAATAGAAACGTGTCTCGATGTTCCAAAGAACATATAGAAGATCGAAGTAAAAATGATGTATAAATCCCGTAAACTGGGGAAGACTAGCCAAACTTGCATATGCCATTCCTGAATATTTGCAAATTTATCACGAGTACAACTGCTTATTAAAATTATTTCTTTGCTCACAAAGAGATAATAAGAGATTAAACTAAACAGGTAGACAAAAATATTGTCATAAAGTATATTTAATGAAAGTTGGGTTTAACCTTGAGGAACTTGAATGATACCAACAGTTAAGCCTCCGATGATGTCGCCATTTAGGTCTTTTTTCCAGTTGTATCTTGGAAGCCAATGAAGTATAGGGAAGAATGATAATACTGATTTTAGCATATTTCTTGGCAATAATTTCAATTTTACTTTCTCGATGTTGCATAATTTTTCCACTTGCGGTTGTTTACGTGAATATTTTAATTCAAATGTTTCCTAAATTGTATTAAATTAATGATCGCACTTCATTAACTTCTCATAGTTCATTTTAAAATTCGTGCCATTTTTGCGAACTTTGTAGATTTAAAAAGCAGTTATTAGATAAGAAAGTATTTGGAATAGAATGAATTCTCACTTTCTCTCCCTCTTCAATCATTAATGCGATTGAATTTCGATCTTCTAAAATACATTATTGTAATGCTATATGAAGAAGAGTGGAATATAATTATCGTTATCTGAGCTAAATTCCAAACAAAATAAGACTTATGATAATTTCAAGTTCATGATAGTCTAAGATAATTTCAAGTTCATGATAGTCTAAGTCTAAGCACCTAACTACAATCGTTGTTAATGTAAACGTTTTTTTAATTGCATGGTATTGCTTCAGTGATTCGCACCAATACTTTCTGTAGATACTATTATGCTTAGTGATGTGGAAATATCAGAACTCTAGAAGATTAAACAAAATGCAATTCTCAGCATTAATCTTTATTAGGATACGACTATCTGATGAGCAACTGCGGCCATATAAGTGTGTGCGACAGCTTTCTTTGATGAAACTGAAGTACTATTCTTTTTGAAGAAGAAACATCAATATTAATTCATGGGAAATAACTATATGGATAGATATTATCTGGAAAGTTCAATGCTACGATACCTAATTCAGTTATTCATTATTCCTTGCAAAGATAATATATGTTTGATAAACAGTATAAAAGAGATCACCGATTAGATTAGTACACGAATGCATAGATCAATGGTTTTTCTTACTGAAATAATAAGAGCACATAAAATTATAGACAGATGGCAGAAGCCACACTGTTCTTTTGAGGTTTGGTTTTCTTTAAAAAAGTCTCTACTATTTTCTCTTATTAATCTGATAGCGATAATTTTAACCAGATTGCTGCTAATACGCTCATCTTTTAATATATATGTGAGAATTAATTAGCGAAGAGTTCTTTTAATACGGTAAATGATTATATTTAATAAAGCCATTCATGATATATATATATATATATATATATATATATGACATACATTTTTACTATATATAACTGTTCTTTTAAATATTATTATATTTGATTAATGGGAATTGCCTTCATAATGCATTCTATAGATTTTCGAAAAATTAATTTAAAAAAGAAAGATGAATAAGAAGAATAATCAACAAAAAATTGCCATTTATTTCATCGAAATATAATACTAAAAAGGATGAAAAAGTATGAATTAATTTGAGCCTGCCGTATTATCTAAATATGCCAGGCTCAAAAGAACACAGAGATAGCAAAGGATGGAAAAAAGCAGGCAACATTCTGCATTATAAATGAATCAATCGATGAAAACTTATGCATTGATTGCTCTTTTAATCCTTATAAAACTGGAATAGTTAAAATGAGAGCTATGAAGAAGACAAATCGATGGCCGATATCAACTAAGGCATATTATCTGCTGCTTATCATCATATACATCTAAGAGAAATGTATTCATTGGAGAAAAATGAAGTGAAATACCTGATTCCAGTGATCAGAGAAGAATTTATGTTCCATACTGACCCGTTGCTCGAACGAATTAGTGGAAAGCAGTTGATATGCGTCAGAGTTGCCCAACACAACAACGCCTATTGTCCACCAAATGATTCACAACATTGAATTTAGAAATTGAATTCCCTCCCTCTCTTCCTATATGAATCAAATAAGAGTGGTGCATGCAGAGAATTGTAAATTCTGTCTTCTGAGAGAAAGAAGAAGTTATTTGCAAAAATAAATAAAATGAAATGCATAAGGAAGGTGGGTAAATAGCCGTGCTGATATAATTAACCAAGTATCACTCATAATCATAATCGACCAAGCCGTGATTCGGTGTCATGTGGTAGAGAAAGGAATGCTGATAAGACGAGGTTGTGGTGATGATCTTCATGGCAAAACAAGTTTCAACAAACCTGATTCATGTTGTCAATGATGACAGTATGTTAAAAACTAGCATATATCAAAAGCGAATTTTCATTTTGCTTTCATTGAGCGTAGCTATAAAGGAAACGTCACATAATTGTACATTTGAAGATGAAATAATGAAGTTTGGAAAAATATGAATCATTCATATTTTGAAAATATGAAAATTGGTTATTCATATGATATGTCTATATATAGCTGTCATTGTAATGCTACCCGTCAAAGTAATGGTCAGTACAGCGAGTCATCTGGATAGTATAATCATATATCACATCATAAAGATTCCTAGCCAGACTCAAGCGATGCATTTGTGGCATAATGTTCGATCAGATTAATTATGACCGGACAGCTATGTTTAATTCATTGCTCGCTTCATTGATTACTCATTTTCCCGTCTATCGATTATCTCATGTTCATTTAGGATTCAGTTGTACAGAATAGGACAATGGGTAAGTTCACTTTTCTAAATTACTGAATATTTCTAATCGAATCTTGCATAAAATTTGACACAGTTTATCGAAGAATCTTCAAAAGAGTAAATAATTGAATCTCTAAATCTTACCATCCGTGATTGTTAATGCATATTGATGAAACCATTTTTCTAGCGAAATACAAAATTGCATGATATTTTGAATCACTAATTTAGCACTGAAGCGGCGAATATTCTGCGTGTAACATAAAGTGAGAAGGTTTTTCACCAAATATATTTGCATTATATTTTCTTTAAAATCGAAGAACATCAATGATTTTCATCCGTTCATCGCTTAGCTCATTGCTCTTATCATTGTTTCTTCATTTGTTTTTAATTGATCGTTGTGTTTCGTGATATTTCCCATCATTTACATGTAAGGTAAAAAGTATGTTGAATTGTTGACCTAAGAAACAAATAATTGAAGTCATTTAATTTGCTTGTCATTTCACTGATAAATTTATCAACATTTTCCGTTCATATCGTAATAGGCTGTAATTGTTACTATCGTGTTGTTTTTCTTGAAATGATTGCTTTGTTTTACATCATTTTTTTTATTTGTATCATGTATATGTGATTGCAGCATATTTTGAATAAATGAACACTGGAGTTATCTGTAAAAAATTTCGAGATCAAAATTAAATAGAAGTAAATGCATTTATTTCATCGTTGATAATTTCAATCCAATGAAGACCATCATATATGATCAATTCCATCAACAGTTACTTTTTTGTTTAATATTCTCTGCTATACTTTCTCATTTGAAATAAGTTTAATAATTTTTGAGAAATGTGAAAAATTGTAAAAATTTCAAGTGGACGACCTACATACTAATCTCAAGTAGTAAATTCCGACTACAATTTTATGAAAAGCTTTTTCGTAACTTCTTCGATATTTTCATTTCAAATACATTTATGACCGCTCTTTTCATGCCTTCTAATGGAATTTAAGGAATGAATATTTTCTTTGATATTCTAAAGAGTAATTAGCCCAATTGACAAATTCCTCAGGAAAATTTATGAAATGTATATGATGAGAGACTTTGCCCAAAACTTTCCAACTTGTTGATGTAAATAGAATTTATATTATAATTTAAGCTAACGCGACCGTTTGTCTGATCAATACAGATGATTTTCACGAATAATTGAGCCAGTTAACTTTTCCACTATTATTATAATTGGCCAGGATAGAGGGTGATGAATTGAAAGGAAAATCAGTGCGCCATTTCTACTTTTGCTATCTAATCGAAAACGAAGAATACATTTTATCGGACTGATGTTGTTGGACTGTATATTATGCCGTGCCAACAAAGCTCCTTTGATTATCGTCAGCTGATTATCATGTTTTGTTCCTTTTTTGCTTCATGATATGCCGATAAACCGTTTGCTTAATTCTAAATCAAGGGATTTAAAGAATTTATTTGCTGTATTAAACATGAATAATAATAAATTAGACAAAATAGTTAAAATTAAGTTATCAAAGGATGTGTGATAATAGAATCAAAAGTCATTCCAATCGATTAAGGATAATCTTTTGACACATTTCATGATAGAACTTTACCTTTCACCTTCATTTTTAAAAATTGTAATCCTCAGAAAAAGAAGAATTGTTAAAAACAATAAATAAGAAATGAATGAGTTAAAATGAAGCTGCGACTTCGGTGCGATGAATGAAAAGATTAGGATAGTACTCTTTTACGTTCCTTTTATATCTCGCTGATTTATGGAATTATTTTACAAGAAGATTGTAGTCATTTAAATTCATGAAAGACAAATGAAATTATTCGACTCTAATTTTGATTCAAATGGTCAAACAGTCATCTGTTGACCGGCTGATAATGTTATTATGTAATATCGAAGTCAACGCGTAACATTTGAATGAATATAAAATTATACGTCATACTTCTTGCATTACATGATTAAATTATCATAGCGGTTGATGGTACCGCAATGTTCCTCATTTCCTACACAATCACTCATTTAATACCGTCACGCTATTTTCTTTTTGCTACCGACTTTTTTTTTTTTGTCTAAGACATTTAATGGCACTATAAACTGTACTTTATAAAGAAAGATTCCTGACTTGCAATTTCCTACTTTTTTTGCGGTTCAATAACACATTCATAAATTGACGCTCAATATAAAGAGCTAAGGATTCAGCACTAAGTAATCGAATTATTAGAATATTCATCTGATAGTTTATCTACAAAAATGGATCTAGCTGTTTTTTTTTTTGATTATTTCGCAAGCGTCACTCTTGTTTTCAGATGAATTTATGATTCTGAAATTCCTCTGAATACTCAGTTCTGAGTGAAATTATAAGCGAATGAACGTAGTTGCCTTTTTAATTTTTGCTCTGCCAATAATACATTCATTCACAATGAGTCTAAATTTTAGTTTCAATATTGTCATAGATATTCAGCATACAATTTTGGAAATATTTTATTGTATTTTCCTGTTATCGTTTTGATGGCGGATAAATGAAATATCGAAAGATTATTGTGCCCTATGAAGTTTATACACATCGCATATTTTCGATGCTAAAACGTTATGACTTATCAAAATTCAATCATAGAATAATTTTTTTGTACTGTAATTAGCTTTTAGTTTTTAAGAAATATTTCTAAAAAAGTCGACTCGATCTCTCAGTATTTCCAACTCAAAAGTAATTGGTTATTTATAAGACATAATTTTTCGCTTATATCATCACTAAAAATAAATCCTTCGAATGATATGATTTTGAAGTACTAACAACCAGTAATAAATGATGTAATACTATTCATTAGTTGCAAGAATAATACCACTTCTTTTCATTTCAATTATATGTTCTACATGTAGAACAATGAATTTTTCCATATCAATTAATTTTACAGGAAGATTTTGTTTTGTAGATGAAGAAAAGATCATATCTATTAATTTAGAAACTTGTAATTCCTTTTCCTCTCTGTGCTACAACAACTTTCATTGAATTTTCGATAGCCATTGTTATTGAATAGACTTGATTCTTTAGCAAACATTTTATATTTGAAGTTAATGCTGAAGAATAGTATGAGTCAAAAATGCAGAAGTTTCTTACATAAAAAAACAGCTAAAAATAGACTTATTCTCGAATACGAATTTAATAGGAAATGATGAAATAAAAAAATAATGGAAATAAAAGATAACGAAAAGCATTGCTCATTAATCTGTTGCATAGCGGAATACCATCAGCGAAAATATTATTCCGGTATGAATAACGATGAATAAGAAATTGTGTTGACGAATTATATTTTGTTAACATTTAATCTTTCTGTTACAATGCGTGCAATTATAAACAAGAAAAGTAGTAAATTACTTTTGATATACTTCGCTTCCTCAGTCATTCAAATATTTTATATTAATAAGTTATGGCAGCGAGTTTACCATAAAAACTTTTTCTACAGCCAATATTATTCTCGTCGCTTTTTCTCTAACTGTTTCGAAACAGCAGCTGTGATAGAATTTAAAAAATAATCATGACGAGGATCAAAGAAAAATAGAGAAAGAATCTAAAATTGTTGTGGTTAAATTTGCAGACTGATATTTGGTTCCAAGAATATCTCTACATGTGGCAATCTAATCATCACTTTTCACTGAATTTTGAATAATGATAACAACAGATAATACATACATATAACTTATGCCACGAATACATTACGGAAACTTGCCATGATTTTTTTTTTAAATTCTATTACTTCTGCTGGTGCTGTTCGAATTTTTCTACTAGTAAATATCTTGTTGAGTGCCTGATTCGTTCACTGAACAGAAAATTTAAAATCTTTTCATGTTTTCAGCATTTGCATTTATTCTAATGAAATGCCGGGAAAACCATGGGAAAAATATCAGAATAAAGCTAGGCGGTGATAGAATATCATAGGTTAGTGATAATTTCGAAGGAAATAAGAGAGGAAATCGGAACTGAAAGATTTAAAATTTGCTGTGTATTGTGTAGAAGGGCAAGAAAGATTAGGAAATAAAAAGAACATATGTAAACATAGAAGATTAATTAAAAATATGCTTAATTAAAATGCCAGCAGCATAATTTATTTTCTTTTCCACATTTTTATAAGTGTTTATCATCGATTTATCTAATCATATTTTGTTTGCTTATCTCCTTTCCCGTCTTCTATTTCGCTTGCTTTATTAATGTTATATTTTCGCAAATACAGCGCAAGTTTTTCCTGGAATGAAGAAGCATAAAAATGCTTACAACTTTTTCTCTCATAAACTTAAATAAATGAAATAATACTTTCCGCCATCATACCAAACAAACCAATTAATCTTCAGTGGTGTCCAAAGAAATTTTCAAAAATCTTGGCATACTCAAGTATTCGACCAACTTCGCATAACTCTTCTATCATTTCTTTCAACAGTACCAATAGTAGTAGAAGTGAAGGATAAACAAAGGCTGAAAACGTCAGAACTCAAATAAAACATTAAAGACCATTATTTGTTAATTCATTTCTACTGTAAAGGGATAGGGTGATGATAATAAATGATAAAGGGAGAGAGAAATATTGAAACTCTTCAGATATTAGAAACTATATTTCTTATGATTTTCTACAAATGATAATTCATTTAGCTTTATCCTCGTCT
Source organism: Dirofilaria immitis (assembly GCA_024305405.1). Classification (NCBI taxonomy): domain Eukaryota; kingdom Metazoa; phylum Nematoda; class Chromadorea; order Rhabditida; family Onchocercidae; genus Dirofilaria; species Dirofilaria immitis. Next base: position 8,246,394 of record JAKNDB010000068.1, read on the forward strand.
TCTGGAAAATTTCTTACATAAGTATGGATACGAATGTTAGAGATATGAAGATGCGTAAAAGATTTTAGAAAAATGAATTTCAATTCTCAAAGGATTACATTGAGACTATTTAAAGTAACGATACTTACTGATGAAATCAGAAATTTTTCACTGAAACATCAGTATGCTCTAATTTATCGGCAGCAATTGACATCAAAATTGGCATCACAAGATTTGTAATAATACTAATGACAAGTAAAAGTGGAAATCGCACTATTCTGTTAGTTTTCAATCCTATGATTGGTACAAATTAAAACTTCATCCATAGAAAGTAAAAATCTAGTCAGATTCAGAATGCACATAAGATCTGTCAATGTTTATATTTGTCTGTCCGGAATGCGCAGATAACGTATCTTCGAGGTGAAAGTTCCATTATTCACTATGAAACTGGCTACATTTGAATGAAGCCACCGAATTGGTGCTTCCTTTAAACGATTATCGATCAACTCCGGTAAATTTTGATTTTTCCCTTTATTTGAGGGATGCTTGACAAGCACATCCTTCTGCACCTGCAAACAAAGTTAGGTTATTAGGAATTATTAAAAACAAGAAGGAAAAAACAATTACTCTTTAAACATAAATACAAATACGCGCAGAAGCATGGATGACTTGTGTATTTTAACGAAAATCTAATCAACATATTTTATAAGGAATCTCTTGATAACTACCATCACGAGCATTTTCCGAGAATGTGAAAAATATGAAGGGTATACAGTACGTCATCATCGTAATGAACGAGACAGTTTTTGTGATACTGGAAGAGATAATTTTTTATTAAGAAATTAAGAAATATAAATTGATAATCGCTGCATCAGATAATCACTGAGGAAGTTACCTCAGCATAATACTGTACTCTTCCTGGATAATCATCATATCGGTCACAAACATGTCTCACAAGACCATTATACCCAGTTTGTCCAATTTTCAACAGAATCCAATGTTTCGTTTCGTTCTGATAATAACAACCTCAAATAGATTTTCATTATATACAAGACATATTTTTAATGTTTATGTAACAACAATTATTATTACATAAAATAATAAAGTGAATGTGTTTTAAACGAATAGCTGCTCAACCTGTGATCCATCGACCACTTTCCATGCAGAGCCACTGGAAATAATCCTCGCGAAATAACTCGCCTACATGATATTGTCTATTGTTTGCCACACATCGAGATTCTGAAATTAGATGCACACCGGCTAAGAATGAAGAAATCAAAAAAATTATTATGTGTGAGATTATATGAGAGGGATGTCGATATCTTTAATCACTAAGTTTTCAAATCTTTTGTATAAAACGTACACTTACCTTCCTCATACTTAAGTCTGAACGTACTATAGCTACAACTAAACCAGAAATCATCAACAGTTTTATTGTCACCAGCCTGAATTAGCAGATTTCCAGATCGATCGCTACCTTGACAGCCCAGAAATTCTGATTGATGCCTATAAACTATCATTTGGAGCATTTCATAAATAAATCAAATTCCTTGAATTATTTGAAAAAGACTATTTTATCTTTGTAATCCCATCTCTATTTCTTACTAATATTGAAATATACATATAAATTGTATGTATACTTTGTCGAGAACAAATTTGGTAAGAAGTTTATATACCAATAATAGATTTATTAAAATAGTTTACTGACCCGTTTTCCCCATCACAGCTATAGACCCAAGTACCATCATCAAGCCATTTCTCACCATTTCTTCTGCATCCACCATTCCAATCACGACAATCGCAATCTTCTACGATAATCTCATTATAAATATTAGCAATAATTTCCTAACTTACAATATCTCTTAAAAGATTGACTTGTGACTTCTTTTCAATAAAGTTCCTACGTTTCAAATTTTGCAAAAATTACTTGGCAGTTCAATTCCGATTGAATCGATCTCCTGAATATAGAAGGCTATCAGCAGGAGTGACCACATGTATCACTTCTAAAGTTCCATCTAATATAGAATTTAAAATCCGATGTAGCATTACAACTTAAAATACGCAGCAATGAAGTGTGCTTCAAAGCAAAGCGCTAAGATACGCTTTATTTGTGGCGTGGATGAAACGATTCTAAAATATGCTGGATAGAAGGAATTACCTCGTATATGAGGTAGCGTTTAGATGACATAGATGACAGATGAAATTATTTTACCCTTAAAATAATTTCACTCAAATGTAGCTCATGAAGAAGTAAATTATAACTATTGTCTCCAATCATCATTCTTAGCAATTAACGGCAGTTCTTAGCAAATTCAAGGATAGTAATAAATTAATTAAAAAGAAAGAGAATCTGAATCTTTTTAATTTTTCTCGTTTAATCTCTCATTGGTAATAAGTAGGAAATTGAAATCTTCGACTATTCAATAAAAGTGTGGAATTTTGTTAGAAAAGAAAGAAATAAAAAGTCTTGAGACCAACTGAATAAATATACTATGCAATACCCGACATAATTCTTTTACGACTTCACACAGATCCATCATAAGCGAAATTACTTTCTAATCAACTATTTGCTCTTTAGGATAACAATAAGAAAATGATTTCAAGAGAAAAAAAAAGACAAAACAATAGATGACGATGCACGAAAAGGGGATGACAAGTAATGAATTTTTGAACTTCATTCTCCACGAGGCAATTGATCAGGACATGTTGAACCCGTTATGATCGTTCTCCGCTCGGTAAATCGTCTATCATTTCGTTTTATTGTTTATCGCAATGGATATCACCATACTTTTAACATTTATTCCCGTCGTTTATTTCTTTACTTCATCTTTTATCATTCTGCCATATTCTTCTTTTATTCTCCTCTATACAAATCATTTTTGAAATCTATAAAATTTGCACACTCCTAAAAATGTTTCGTATGTTGCTTAGAAAATTATTTCACAATCACTGATTGCTTTTCTGTTAATTATTTTTCATATTTACCATATTCTCAAATAAGACAATGATTTAATTATTTCCCATAAATAATGTAATACTCTCTATGATCCTATGGACATATTTAAAATGCAGCACTAAAATCAAAACTATGCAATACCAATTTCATATTCAACATTATATATGAATTGATAATCGATAACAGATAACTAGATGTTCTCGATCATCTGATTTTTCTCCATAAATCATCGCATTTGTGAACATCCTCTATAATTTCTGTCTCGTTTTTGATATTATGCAAAAACGAAGAGACATTAAAACAGCTCAAAAATTACATAAAATTTCATGATGGAAATTAAAAAAATTCAATAAATGAGTTTAGATTGAAACATTTGAAATGGATTTCATTTGGGATAATAAAAATAATGAATATTTTCTCAGACTCATTAAAAAAGTTTTAATAAAGATATTTGCTATTTATGAAAGACAACCCATTGAAAGCACACGGATTATGAAAAGCGTCGCGACAAATAGTGCGGTTACTCAAAAATAACAGTAGCTGCAGTCCTAACAATGACTGATCCTAATGAAGTAAAGCGAAGCATATTTTTGACAATTCTAAGTAAGTTAAAAGGCAGTAGGCGATCCGAATCATAAACAACTTGATTAGTGATAAACGAAATATTTTGATAGCTGACGTTGTCTCATCCTAAATGGCCAAATGATTCACATCATTAAAGGGCATGATTTGAGACATTAGAAAACGACCTATCCGATAGCTAAGGATTATTTTAAACTCACCTTGAATCCAACTAAGGAATGGAAAGCATAGTCACTATGATTCGAGGAATAATGTTGTGGAAGTAACTTTATAAAAATTTCAGATTGATGACGATAGTACCTTCAGAATGCTTGAATAATTTTTATTTACTAAAGCAACTAACAAGACAAATTACTATCGTACTGTTAATGAAGTCTGTGAAACTTCAGGGACTGTCATTAACAAATTAGTCCCGGATATTCTTCTTCGCATGGTTTTTGCAGGACTAGCCTGAGTCAAATAAAGGCCAGCATATTTTTACTCTTCATATGCCTTGGTTTAGTAGAGAAGGTGCGGTAGCAAACAATAATTTGAATCTTTTTATGCTATTTCTCTGCTTATATTAGGCAAAAATTTCGTATATTATTTGAACAAAATGCACTTTAATATGTATGAAAGTTAGTTCAAAAATCAGACTGAAAACACTGAAAACCATCATCATTGAATCCGTCAGGAGTAACTCCTGAATGTTGTTAACATCTCCTGAATAACAAAGAAGTTAATATAGCTCACAAGCTTATATCTTCAGAAAACTGATGAAAATTGATATAGGCTAAAATTAATAATATTTGGGCTATGTTTCATTAATAAAGTGACAAAGATGTTTGTAATAGTGATAGAATATCCTTGTACTGAATTGCTAAATACATCGCCTTTACCCAGATCAGTTAGTATTATCAACTAATTTAGACTGTTAAGAAACGGTCCTACATTGTTCTAATAATATCTTGACTAAGTATTTCCGCGAAAAAGAGCCAGTATTTGCAACTACCACTCATTTATGATGAGGTATAGTACTATTCTTGCTGCTCTTTTCCAACTCGAATGATCTAATTGAAGTACACTTCAGATTAAATTTAACCGTTCGATGTTTGGCTTATTTCAGAACTTGAATTAGAATTCTTTTCGGTTTGAGGCTATTCTTGCTAAAAGACTACATAGTAGACGAAGGCGATTCATATCTAGCTAATCTACATTTCAATTCGAGTTGCAAAAAACCAATAAGAAAAAAAGCAATAAGAACAGTACAGTCATAGCTGGACAGTTCTCGGAAGCATTCGAAATCTATATTTTTATTAGATTTTTAAGAATAATACTCATAAAAGGAAGGGATAAATTTTCCTAAAACCTAGCAACATATGCAACAGTTATGTAAAACACACTGGTAAAAAATTTAAATATAAACAAGTCAACACAATACACACGCCTATCTGATGTTTCCTTAGTAAATAAACAGATATTTGAAACTTTCACATTATATAGAAACATGGAAATTTATCTATCTGCTTATTCATTATACATATAATATATATATAGCTAATCAACAGAGAACATCGAGAGTGAGAAATTAGAAAGTTTTCGTGAAACGTCAGTGATAGTTGGTAGCAGATATCGTGGTATATAATAATATTAACTTTTAAAAGATTTGTAAGATTTTTCAGAATCGAGTTCGTTCAGCTTCTTTTCTGCATAGACTACTTGAATATCAATGGGAAACAAAAGTAAACTGAAAATCGCAGCAATGTTCCATTCCTGTATTAAATAGGAGAGGTGAGAAAATATTTTTGGAATGACACAAATGGACATAAATAAGTGATTAATTTCTACTGATATTTAGTAAGTGCTGCTGCAATTATAGTTGCAAGGAGAAGAATCAAGATGAAATACTGTGTCGTTATCTGCTTTGTACCGTTGCAAGGTGTATCCTGCAATATATAAATATCAGGAATGCAGGGAATTCATGCAGCACATGGTATGCGTACTAACTGCTAGCTAAATGATACAGTCGATAAAGATACCTTTGTAATTAGCAGCAGAATGATATTTATTTATATAATTATATAAACTTAGCGCTTTTTAGATCAAGAACAATAAGGAAATGTAAGACAGTGAAAAGAAGTTCCGTATCGATACAACTGATGGCTCAGATTGTTCGCTTATTTGCAAGTGCTCAATAATGAATGTATGAATTCTTTGATCTTTCATTACTCACATAAAAAAGGATTTAAACTTACTCCATCCACATTTTCGCATTGGTAGTAAAACAATTTGATGGCTTTATTGCCTTGTTTACGCATTCCATCTAGATGTTTATTACCCGTATATGCACACTCCCTGATTATTTGCACTGGTAACTCCTCTACATTCTAAAATTTCCGAATCAATTGATCGCGAAATGACTTTGAAAAATTGCTCCGATTCAAAAATAAGTTTTCAGTCGTAATATTTCTGAATGAGTGCATACAATTACTAAAGTGCCTAACGAAGAAAGTCGAACACTTCGCATGTGTGTATTATTTTCTTAAATATTTGAAGGACTTGAATAGCAATTTAATTTTAGTATAATCAATACCAAAGAAGTGTTCAAGTAGAATGCTGAAGATAAGAATAAGAATATAAAGTGATGTAACATACCTGAACGATTTTACGACATGCGATGGGTTGATTGCCGGCATATGTACCTTCCGTCAATAGTGGACATAACTTAATATATTGCCTCAGATCACTGGCATTACTGGAATCACACTTTGCATCTTTCGCGGAATTACACTGATAGCATCTCATCGGTCGATCCCTGAAAAATGTCACAGCAAAACAAATAAGTTAGACGTGGAAGAGTGATCAATTTGGACTAGGATGACGGCATAATTAATTTTAGCTTCTCAATGGGTAGCTACAAAATAATCAGAAGTTGGTCAATAACCAATCATAAAAACTAAGCAACTGCATGCTTTTTTAAGATGAAATAAAGAAAACTGAAAAAGAATGAAAGATAGACAGAGGAAGATTCTATTTGCAATAATAAAACTGTCATTGATCAATCAGTTAAATAAATTATCGCTGATTCGAAACATTAAGCCACCTCAGGTACTAATAAATATAATTTCACTAAGTAACATAGCACTCGCCTCGACGTTTTTAATCATTCTCAAGCGCAAGAAAATACAGCAGATAGATGTGTTCAGATATAACGGAGATTTTGGTTACTCTAAAAATACTAAGCAAGAAAATACAAAAGAATACTTCCGCATTCATGTTTTTCTTCGACTCTATGAGTTCCGAATTTTCTGCATCTTCTATAAATAATTTGATTACTACCTATGATTTTGTTACATCCATTCTAAATCATTTTTCATAATAAAGAAATGACAAATGTTGGTTTTATTGAAAGCATGACAGCTTTCTTATAAATGAACAGTTGTGACATGATCCAAAATTGCGACATCTAAAAATCTGATGATTTTTTTGTTTAGAGCTGCCGAAACTTCCGTTTTGTAGGACAGCGATTTAGTCCAATGAGAATTGTATGATGAAATAAAAAGACTTTCTAATGCAAAATTCATTTAGATAGCCTGCAAGAATTAAGGCTCAAATTTAGCCAACTTTATACACTATTCACTTGCTCTTATATTGTTATTGACATAAAACGTCGAATCGATATTTTGATTTGAAAAATTACTGTATGTAGAATGGCATGGCATGCGATTATAAATAACATAAACTTGAGAAAATGAAGAATGAGAAGTGGTAGAAATATTACGACAGAAAATATCATATTGCAGTTTTCATTTAAAAAAACCAATATTCAAAGTTTCAAAGTTTCTTTTTTTGTTATCAGATGGATGTACAAAAAAAAAGGCAGGTCATAATTTTCCAGAAAATAAGAATTCACGATACAAGTAACAGTATGACAAAATTTCTTTGAAACTTACTGAAACAATTCAAAAAAAATATCCGAAGGAACAAATTAAAAGCAAGATCCTAATGAATTTGCCGATTTCCATGCTTAAAAACAAAACATTAAAACAGCCAATTCATATTTTTTTGCTTCCTCAATAATACCAAGGTTTCTGATGATAATTTTGTTGTAGATATCTATTTCAAAGATATATAATCAGTTACATCCGCTATGCTTGTCAAAGCCTTCAAGTAAAACTATCCATAAGAAAGTTTGCCAGAAATGTCTTGGTAATTTATAATAAATCTCTGCAACCAAATCCATAGGTGATGACAATATAACGAAATAACTTACGCAATGACAAGCAGGCCAACAGCGAGCATCAGCAGATTCGTTATCAGTATACTCATCCCTAAAAACGGATAGAATCAAGAATCATGCATTCGATAAATGAGAACGCGCATATAATCATTTTTGAAGACATATATACATCACATTTCACAATAGAAACATCAAATAACTCATTATATCTATTCCCTAAAGCGCACAATTTTGGTACTTTACAACCATAAAATATTTGCAGAATAAAGAATTTTTGACTAAGCATTATTAGGATATAATTGATCCACAAGTCGCAGCGTTCACTAATTAGTAATTAAGGCATGGAATAAAAATTAAGGTAGGAAAGACCGATGGCACCACATGAATGAACATAGACATGAGAACGGCGAAATATGCCCAGGACATACGAGATGTATCTTGAGATTTGGGATAGATATCACGTAGATACTGCCATATAAAAACAGGCTACATTCAAGCTATCGAACGCCAATCAACAGATGAAATAGGCGCTTGATTTAAATCTTTCGTTTGAAATCTCTCGGGAATCATGCATAGACACTGCTGCATCACATTAAACCATCATACAGAAGGAAAGGTTAAAAGGCTCGAGAAGAAGGGCATTTACTGCAATAAAGATTTACGTGCATTCATGTAAGGACGTCAAACAGGACAGCAGTGACCCAGCATGTAAGGAATTCATTCATCATATACATACACATACAGATACAGATGCATAGACACACATATTCACATGCGCAGATACATACACATATACATACATACACATACATATATATATAATATACATACATACATACATACATACATACATACACACACACACACACATGCTGCTTCAACGTCGTGCTATCGTCAAGTAAGTGAGGTGGAAGTGAAGTGCAATGGCAATTAACTGTTGGGGACTGATCGTCGAGTGTGCCTAGCTATCCCGAAGTGTCTATAGCAGGCCATATGCATAGAGGAACTTGGCAAGAAGGTGGAAGGGTTATCGATGTAGACTCCTATTTTCCGAAATGCTCTATTTTCCTGCTAAGTAGAAGATATTTGAAGTGCTTACTTTTTCAGCTCTCCTGCACCTTCTTACATTCTCTAGTTATTCTCTGCATCTTTCTTTTGGTTTCCTTCGTCGTGAGCCCAGAAGTTATTTTCCAGTAATTTGTCACATCTGGAGTAATATATATTGTAAGATTCATCAGTCCGTCTACGATGCTATTCTGTATTTAAATAAACCAAGAAAACATCACTGTTTTTTCAATTTTTACATTCCATCCATCACTTACTTACAAAATCGAAAAAGTGAAAATTAGTTCAGCAACCAGTCGATTACGTCAATGCTACACTCAACAAATTGCTTACCTTTTTATTCACTTACCAAAGATTTATACCGCTATGCCCTCTACCAAGCAACTCCGCTGGCACTGAAGTGTTCCTGACACAGCCGTATGGATTTCTCCCAGTAAATGTCGAACTTGTTCTTCTTTCTTGCAGCAGATAAAGTCAGAAAAGAGTATGAATCAGTAGGTACTATATATATATATCGTAACTTTATTCATCTGGTATCTATGTCCAGTTTCGTTTCCTGTAGCGAATATCGAAGAGCACTAATCAAACTCCATTAATAAACTTCGAATTCTAAAGTTAAGAATGATAAACTGTATCCATGTCAGGACATTCCCACGTACACCACTCGAACGAAATGCTGTCATTCCCTCTAATGAGAATTCATTGGAATATGACATTGTGTTAATGCTTGGTTTCTAACAACTATTGCGACAATTTTTCACTTCTCAAACTCGTTAGCAGATTAAAAGTAGATACGCTGAAATTTAAATCCATCTTCCACTTCCACCTGTGCACATACATAGGTATATAACGAAATTCTAACTAACATTCAATCCCTTTGCCCTAATTACGAGAAGGGACGAATTTCATCATTTTACTTGATTATAGTATAAAAAACAACGGAAAGGAATATAAATGTTACAAAATGCTTGTTTATATGTTTGAGAGTATGATTCAGACTTATATGAGATGCGTACTGTACAAGAAAAAACAGCAGAATAACAAAACAAAGAAATTTGTAAAAATTCTCTTTTAATGGTAAAACATACAAGCAAGAGATGTTACATATTGCTACTCTGTTCCTAATTTAAGACACCACATCTTCAAGAGTGCAAAACGATAAAGAACAGAAAACAATTTTCGCACATAAACACTCAGTAGGTACAAGGAATAAAGAAAAAACAAATGAAATCCAGCTATCCAGTCCCGTTAACTCTGACTGGATAGTTATGAGGTTAATAAAACAAAGCAAAAGAAATATACATCCTCAACGATGTTGAAAGAAGAAATAACAAATAAAGATAACATGAATCAGGAATAATACCTGTAGACTTAATATTGTGTGAATGAATTCCTCTTTCCAAAAAGAATATTCAGACTTTGCGTGTGACTTATATGAATTAATCAAAAGTTCACTGAAATTGTAACAATAAAGTTAAGAAAGATATTCAAAAAAAAAAACTATATTACCGGGAGGAAAAACCTTAACATGAAGAGAAAAAAAGAAATGTCAGAAAGCTAAAAAAAATACACGTCTAGAAAAAGAAAAAAAGCTTGCAGTGACAAAATGAACATAGATTCATGCTATACACAAACGCTTTCAACCAGCATCAGTTTATCTACTACTATGAAAAGAAATACTACATGTCTCTAATCAGGATAACCACTCTGTGATCTGCTAGACTATTGTTCTCTAAACGAATAAGTTTACACTTCCACTACCAAAAATTTCACATCGAAAAAAAGCCCTGATACAATCTGAACTGTCAGGAAAAAATATCAGTTGTACAATCTTTATCGTTGCGACATCATTATTTCTCCTGGCTGAAGAGATTCGTCATCACTTTACTGGAAATTGTTTGATTTAAACCCGGTAACACGATCATTTGCTTTCATTTTTCATCGAATGAGAACCAGAAAACTGAAACATTATACATATTTTTGCTTAATCTCTATTATTGATGATCTAAAGTGATGTTACACAAGAATTCTAAACCAGCTTGTTTTATTCGGAGATTCTCAAAATTAAGCAAGTTTCAACCTACAGGCATTTCGCTTTTTATCACCAGGAAATATATTCATTTGGGTAACTTAAAAGTTTTCTAAAAAGAAATATGGTAGAAACTATATTTCTATTCACAAAATCCATATTGTATTCCCACCTCATTTATTAGTTCTAGTTTAAAGAAAACGACAGTACTCTCAAGGCATATTTCTGCCATAAAAAATAAAATAATTACTATTGGAAGTGAGAAAACTCTCGGCGAATATGGCGTAGTTATAGAAGGTCGGTCATAATCGGGTACAGATATTAATTCACCGTTATTCGAACTTAACTGATCGTCATCGAAAGCACAACACAGAGCTGCAGGACTCGGTGCAGCAGACATTGACTGAATACTTTCTAGTAAACTCAGGCTTTCAGCAGAGGTAGCAGATGGAGCAGTACTTGCTGCTCGAAGTTTGGAATGACTAGATCCTGATAACTTGGAAGCTGTTGCTGCTGATTTTGCAGCTACGTAATCTCTAAAAAGACTAAATTCTCAGCTGCTCATATAACGTCTCCATTTCCGAACAATAAGTGTATTTCGTCATTTTTATTCGCACTGTTGATATCGTTTGAAAAACGAAAAAGAAAATAACAGAATAATATTAAGATAATTCATAACTCATTACAGATAACAATAAACATGAAGTAAACCTATACTGCTGAAAACGTTTTCGTTCATTTAATTCATATGGCAGATGTCGTCTCGAGATATTTGCTATGCATGAACATTCTGCCAGATGCGTGCATGCTGAACCTTCCTCTGGCACTAGTTTCAATAGCTTTCGTTCCCAACTAGAAATAGCATAATCATATAAACTATGTTTTGTTTGGAGTAAAACAAGCACTACTGCCTATAAAGATTAGTCGAAATTTATATGGTCTATCTAGCTTCTTTCGCCAGCAAAAAATTCATGTCTAAACCACAAGCTAAAATAAATAATAGAGAAAAGAAAAATACAAAAACTTTATTAAAGAAAAAACGAAAAAAACTTGCAGGAAAAAAATACTTACTGCGGTATACAAATTTCTTTATAATCAATTTTCTGAGGAAGACCGGGCATTGGTTCCACAAGTCCATCTTCGATTTCATTTGTGCGAAGCAGCCGAAGTCGATGACTAGTAAATCTACGATTCCTGAAGTCTCCGTTCCTCTTTCGGTCAAATGATCGCCCCACAAGATTTTGCCCAGCACGCTTCGTTGAAGATCGTTTCGGCTAAAAACAAAGATTAACTAAGCTACCTTTAGATTAAATAAATTTTAACTTGGAAAAACAATCTAAAAAATTAAAATAGGAACAATGCAATATTAACAATCCCATTATTTTTAGGATGATTTACAGTGATTTCATACTGTGCATGGGCATCTTAGAAAACGCTTAAAATAACAATAATCTAATCATTATTTTTGGTTAGCTGTTTAATTAAAATGTAGACGATGTAAATTCCTTAGCTTTTTTGGATCAACAACAGATATCTTTTTAATCGAAAACTTTAGAAGTACATAACCGCGTTTCTATTCATATATGGTTATCACAGAATTGATAACATGTCCAGATTGAATTTTCTAAGAAAAATATGGTAAAATAAATCAACAGTTACATATGAACTTCGCTGAGAGCAATTTGTAGGCGGCTGATATTCCTCATCATCATCATAACTTTCTTCGCTCTCACTTCTCTCTCGTTTCCTTCTTGTCTGCCTTTCATCCACTATAACTGCCTCTTTTACCACCACCTTTCGTTCCTCCAAAAATGTAGTCCACGGAGAGCGATCAAATCTAAAAATTATATATATATATATAATAAATATATGCATATATAGATGCAAGATCATACCTTTTACGCAAATGTATTGTTGGACGAGTTGATCTCCGGCGGCAATAAACTTCAGCTCCTCGTTCTACAGGCACCGCTGTAATAATAAAACTTGCATTTCAAAGGGATATGTGATCAATGAATTAAGACCTGTCTCAAAATATATATTAAGACCTGTCTCATATATATAAGACCTGTCTCAAAACTAAAATTGGTACTGAGATTTGATAAAGCGAACTAGCGCTAAATTCATTATGGATCAAATACTAGTCAACATCATACATATATTTCAAGTTCAAGAAAGTTGTAATTATATTGCTTTTGACAAAAACTTCGCGAGCTAAAAGTTTTATGAATTGTAAAGAAAAAGACCTGAAATTAACGAAAGTAGAGGATGCACTCGGTCATCCACAGCAGCATATGCCCGTACGCGTTCTTCAGTACTCAGTAACATAGGGACTTCATGTTCAATGAGACCATTTTCTCCTATCCTATCCATTCTAAAGATATTATACACACACCAAATTATGAACAGCAGTATAACGTTTTTGGAAATTTTTTTCTTCAAATAAACGTATTTCTCTTTAGAAATGAAAACGTACTTCCTCTTTTTCAGAAAACGTCTTCTTTTACCATCAAATGGTAAGCATCTTGCACAGCATTCGTTCAAAGTCTCATCGTTCCATGAGTATATCACTTTTTTTGTCTTCGAAGATTATTTAACTGGAATGTACAATTTTCTAGATCTTCCATATAATACAGTAAAGCATAAAAATTTTAAAAATTAATCAAGTCATTATAGATTACGAATTGACTGAAGCCTATCTTTTGCACTCATTAAATCAAAATTATCTAGAAATCTCCGATTATACTCACAGTCGATTTTTAGACACATTTCCAAATGTTTCAGAGTTCAACTAAGATACAAATGATTAGGCATCCGGCGTAAGAATATTCCAGAATTAAAACTGACGTCACAGCAACTACTTCAACTTAGTCATGTATTACAAACATTATTTGGCGGTATTTCATCACGCGTATCTAGCCAAATGGAAATTACAGACATGACTAAAAGAATCTCTAAATCAAAAAAAGGCTAACGAAATTGTTTTAGTCTATTTAACGATTGCGACAAGCAATAAACACATGCAATATATAATAAAATGAAGTAATAAAATAAAAATGAACCTGACGGTATACAACACTTATTTTTCTTCATAATCCTCTTCCATACAAAGAGCTTTTGCATCCAGAGCACCCAAACGGACTCGCTCATCAAAGTATGCGTGGGATGATATGTTCCTGAATAAGTCATCTCAAAGTATTAAAAAGCAAACGCTTGTTCAAGCAAAAAGATGTATCTAAAACAAATAACATAATTAGATACCCTCGTGGAAGATAAGCGCTCGATGTTGATGGCATCTGTTCTTCACTTTCCTCTTCAGAACCTTCAGATTCCGTCGCATCCGCATCCGCAACATATTTCGTCAGCCGTCTCAGCGACTTCTCAGATATTCTAAAATACATAGCAAATGACTGATATTGACTGGAACAAATAAAAAAATAAATTATAGTATGCTATTTTCAGCATACGCTATAGTATCTATTATCAATATAACTTCTAGATAGCCCTTTATTGGATTTTGAATAAATTCTTTTTCATGTAAACCGTAAAACTCGCCGTCCTTGCAAGATTACGAGAACAAAAGTCACTTCTTAGAAATCAAGTGATCTTCTCTGCAATACATTCGGCTCTGAATGCGAAAAGAAACAAAGTACTCTAAAACATTAGGAAAAAAACTACGAAAGCATACGAATTTCGAGAGACATTAATCGGTTTATCAGTAACAGTGGCTGCATTATCACCAAAAACATGATCCGCAACTTCTTTTGACAAAAATCATCAATCACAAAGTGATTCTTGAAACGCTGTAGTAAATTAACCAACTGAGTAAGATGAGCACGTTCAAGCTAAAAGCAAGAATATGAGAAATTCTTGGGACAATTACTATTAATGATCAAATTCAAAATCATTTTGAAATCCATAATGTTTTAAAAATAACATACATGAGGCACGCTTAATGCCAGACCGTTCTTGTCACGTAATTTTCCGATTTTCTCTTGCAATATTTTCTTATTCAAGCCATCTTTATAGTCCATAACAGTGCTGAAAATTTTTGAAAAATTGGGGACTGAACAACATAGAACAGCACGACTTTCAAAGGTAAATTGCAACAGAAATGAAAAAGATATACAGCCAGTAGCCAATATGATGGAATCGAAATAAGTTCAATACATACGCAAAAAAAGGAAAAAACTCTAAATAGTAATATAATCTACTTACATTATCTTCAGAAAAATTAGTTCGAGTAGAAAAAAATAAATTGAAAGCAGAATGAAATCAGGAACAGAAAAAATTAAACCCATTCGCAGTTATATTTCCATCAGAGATGTTAATCCTATATTCTATATATCAGGAGACATAAAAAGTTTTTTTGCGTTCAGCAAAAAAGTTTAAAAATAAAACTCGTGTAAATATCCTCCTGAAATTAGCTTACCTCGAACTAATCTTTTTGGAATTACTTCGTTTAGTTGCAGTTCGTGGTTCATTTGTATCATCTTGTACTGGTTTTCGTAATAAATCAAGCGCTTTATTCAAAATTTGTTCACTGGGAATTTGTAAGTGATCTTCAGCAGCTCCCGCGATTGATAATGATGAAGATGGTGTCAAATGAACAGGCATTATCCGTTCTCCCTAAACAAATTCAATTCCTAGGACTTCATATTCCAATCACTACCTTATTCAATTAATGTATAATCAAAAGTGCTTTTTCCTGATAATCTAAAAACGACAACACTCGTTTTGCAATTTCGTCTTTGAATCTATATTAATTAGTTCCCTCTATTATATACCTGAATTTTCTGTTTCTTTTGCTGTAATTCCTTCATATTTATAGGAATTTCTCGTTTTGAATGCATCGGCATCTCGTTGGTATTGGAAAGTACCGAAATTTTGCATGAGTCAGAAAGCTGTGAACGTCTATTAATTCGAAATGGCAGTGACGTTTGAGTCAAAATAGAACCGTAATGATTGGGTGATAAAGGAGCCGTATTTATTAGCGATCGCCGAGGTACATTTTGAAGAACATCAGCTGCGGAAAATGCCTCTTGTTTAGGAGCAGTGGGAGAGATTTGTCCGTCTAAATCCATACTTCCAACAAGTTGATTGCTGCTTCCACATGGGACACAAATAGAAAGCTGTGTTGTGGTATCCTATAAAGAAACATGTAATAAGAATATTCATTCACAAAAATCGGGCTTCTATTGTTTGTTCTTCAGCTCAACAAATTTTTTCTGCAAATTTGCAAACATGTTTATCAATCTTCGATATAATAATAACGCTTTTACATTATTTCAGATAAAAAATAGCAAAACAAGGATTGTTTATCTATTAACTGACTGCATTTTTAAATTTTCAGAATGCAGTCCATATCAACTTTTCAAAAAGATGTTTATTTTACATAAAGTTACTATATCCTAGCCACAACATATGAATATTTCCTTTTTGTATAAGAATATCTTCGGCAAAATACCTTATCAGGATCCTCCAAATTATTAGCAGCAATGTGACTTGAATTTCCCATATCGTTTGAGGTTTCGGATTACATTTCCCATTAACTAAGCTTAATACTTGATTTTTTGCTCATTACCAGTTTTTCTTGACACTAGACCTTCTTTTGAGGTAGACGGTTCAGGATCGTGAGGACAATTACTGGAATCAAAGCACTGATCCTCCGACGGCTGTTCTGCAGCCAATACTGTGTCTATACCATTTATTGAATGAACCTGAAGAACTATAAGATATCACTGTTATTCTTTTATAATCAAATATCAACGAATAGTGGCCCAAATATCACTCGATTGATTTGAATGCATATGATAATACTTATATTTCCGTTTTTTTTTTTTTTTTTTTTATATTATATATTATATGATAGCTCTTTTATAAAGCTTTTTATTAAGCGCTGCAAAAGAAATAAGAAAATAATGTGTAAATGCATAGAAACCAGACAAAAGGGTACAAAAAGATTTTCAGAAGTCTTAAAGGACATAGAAATAAAATATGTTCTCTATTTCCAACGATAATGTCCATCTGAATATCTGATGCTACCCGATCATGTCAAAAAAATCACGTCCATATTACTGAAATAATTTGAAATAGATAAAACCTGACCTCGCTTCCCTTTAACTGGTGAACTGAAAATACAAAAGGATCGGAAGGCACATCTTCATGAGCTTCAGAGAATTGTATTTCGTGCCTTAAGTTTGAGTGCTCGGGGGAAGAGTATCTTTCACTTCGGGCGAAGATACTACACTATGGCCCAGAAGTAGTGAAGATGATCGCAGAGTTTTGTGATTCGATCACTGCTCATGCCAGCAGTTTCATTATCATAATCATTTTTGATACTACGCATCTACAATTTCATTTTTTAATTGTTACTAAAAATCATCCTAATTTCTCAAAACGATAAGTATATATTTCAGCTATATAATGGTACTTTTGTCCCTTTTCTAATCTGTAGTTACAAATACAGAAAGAAAAATTTTTAATATCCAAAAACGTGAACTGCAGCTCAAAATATTATATTATTCTTTATGGGAAGAAATTTCATAAAAATTTTTCAGAAGATAAAATAAACAAATATTTGTTTAAAATTAAAACATTATGCTTACTTATGATACGAAAGAATCAAAAGAATTACAATGAGTTGTTCACTATTAACCGGCGTTGTTGATATATCAATCACAGTTCCCAGTCCCATTGAATTCTGTCTTGCACCCACCGCCGCCTCGACATAACACAAATTCTTCGGTATATTCTGTACAGTCTCTAAAACTAAATGCGTAAGCCCTGAAACATTACTGTTTAAAGAAATTTAGGCATAAAATCACTAATAATTAGTTTTAATCACCAATAAAATAATACAAATTGCTATAGTGTTTCGAAACAATACTTATGTTTGTCAAAATAAGCAAAAAAACTGATTTCATCCCAATCCTAAGTTTAAAAAAATAGTCAATAGTAGAAACTGAATATAATAAGGTTAAAATTAATATAAATATTTTGTCCCAAAAGTAAAAAGCGACGAACGAAATAAAAGAGAGATACAATCATTGTAAAACTTGCAAGATTCAAGAACAGTCTTATATAATGCGATTAGCAACCTGAATAAGTGTTAAATTAAATAAGTGTGAAAAGTAAAGTCTAAATAAATGAAAATACATCTCACAGATTCTAATCATTTTCCATCCATACAAATGTGATATATTCACGCTGTAAAGACAATATTTTACAATTAATGATTCCCATCATGTCTTGATTTCATAATCAATTCGCATACGTACCTTTCATAGCACAATAACGCAAATTTAAAATTTTTCGAACCTAAACTCTAATGAATCGCTTTCCCTTTACTTCTGAAACCAAATATATCAACCAGAGTATTAGCACAATCTAAAATTTACTTTATGTCCACCAATGCTCTGCAGATCTCTTTTCTCCAATGTTATTCCTATTCGCATGATAAAAATCATGCGAATTTCATGTTATTAGCCAATTTTTTAGGAAATTCAAATGTCCTTAGTGAAATAAGCGAAGTAAAAGTTTCTATTTCCTACGGTCGGAAGTACTCCAGATTACGATAAATATAAATAAAGCATAACGTCTACAGAATTTATAGTACCCACCTGGATATACCAAACTCTATATACAGCAATTGGCAACTCTATATACAGCATATACCAAACTCTATATACAGCAATTGGCTATTTCACAGAAACTAAAGTACTCTATCCTTCTGAACAATGAACGAATATTGCGGCTACATCACCACATATGCTATGTAGTAAAAGAAAGGCAAGTCTTGCTTTTGATACAAATTCGATGCATTCATAACATTTCGGAATAACAAAATACAAATCCCGTATGTTCGTAAAGTATGAGAAACTATGGGATAGACAAAAAGTATAAAAACATAAATACAGGACATACATATATAATTAGTAAAAATATAAACAAGGAATGGTAAGTAAACATATAACAATGCAGAAAACAGCATACCACAACTAAAAGCACCAATTATATACGTATATGTAAAGAAGTTTTACGACATCTCGGACAACGAGATATAATACGAGCCACCGGCAAGCAATAAGTAA
This sequence comes from Dirofilaria immitis, assembly GCA_024305405.1. Classification (NCBI taxonomy): domain Eukaryota; kingdom Metazoa; phylum Nematoda; class Chromadorea; order Rhabditida; family Onchocercidae; genus Dirofilaria; species Dirofilaria immitis. Next base: position 8,265,317 of record JAKNDB010000068.1, read on the forward strand.
TAAGACTACACCGCGAAGTTGCAATATCCAAATGACACAGATGAAAACTGTCCATGCGGAACCAACGAATCACCCAACTAGCCGTGCCGCACCGCCACTCCTAGCCTTCCACTGATGCTAATGGAGACGCGACGCGGTTCTATATTTATATACATATCTGCACTCATGAGAGAGCATACAATGAAAGAGTGCAATAGAGAAAGAGGATGTTGCGAAACGATCGAAAAACAATGAGAGTACTAAAAAAATGTGCAGAGGAAAGAAAGAGAGAGAGCGCACTTCGCACGATGCACACACTGCTCGCACACTCCCTTCGCACGTCCGGTGGCATACGCCTCTCCTCTCTGACTTTTGAATGTATGCATCGCTGATCCTACAACGATTAGTACCGTATGCTAGGGATTTCTTTCTGTGCTGATGTGTATTTTCTAACAAATTTATTGAGAGGATGAAAGTCAGAAAGCCAAGAGTCTTGGGATTCTTCAACACTGCGCTGAGAATCCATGCAGGTTTTTGTTATCACTGTTTCATTATTTATCCTTTACAGCAATTAACCATGTACTGAATGTCGAGATGGCTGTATCAAACGTAAAGGAGAAATATGCGGACTTTCTGGTGGATGGTGCCAAAGCAGTATCGTTAACTTTTGGTGAGTTTTGAATTTCACACTCTTTATTACTTCTTATTGTACGATCAACTTTCAGTTTCCGATATAAGCGAAATGGCTTTAACGCAGAGGCATCATCCCGAATATGTCTACCAGCACTTCGGAGAAAAGTAAGTTCATTACCGTCACATAACCCCAGTGATACTTCTTCGCAACCTTTTTTACCGTTTGGCAGTTAGTTCGAAACAATTTATTATGACTCTGCAAAATGTATTTCAGCGAAACAATATTTGGATACAAGGATCTAAATATCACTATATATTATACGGACGCATCTATGTATCTCTATCCTGAAATTAGTTATACAGCCGAAATAACATCGTTCACAGCAGAGTTCAAAGTTCGTTTGTTTTTTAATTCATTGTTTAAATATGTTAGGCTTACATATTACGTATTTTCTTGGTCATTATAGGCTGACAATATAGTTCAAAAATTAAGCGAACAGCTTCCGGTTGAACAAATGGAAATGCTGTGCCAGACCAGTGCTATTTTCAAATCTCGTTTGGATGACCAGAGCAATTTCTGGCCTTATGGACAGCTTCTTTCCAAATTCAGTGCTGGTGATTTATCTGCGTTTTCAAAAATTATTTAATCCTTATGGCATCTCGTACAATGTTTAGATGCATATGAAGTATAAACATCAGAGTTAAATTTCTGGGAAAGTCTTTTCTGAAGTTAAATTTTTAAGGAGGTTATTGTTTGCTACATTCTATGCTGACTTTAACTAATTTTTCGTCAGGATTTTTGGAAGTAGTCGTGTTTGGCTTTGAAAATTGCAATTTTCTTCAAATTTAATAATTTTTTCTAAATAGGGATAAAATATCATCGGGACAGGGATAAAATATATTATTTTTCATTTCCATTAATTTTGCATTTAAAAATACGACAGCTTAGGTAATCGAGAGCTACAAGTTTGGTTGGTTAATGAAAGTTCACCTGAATTTGATGCATATTTGGCTCGAGTTCAGACTCTGGCCTTATGGTATATTGAAGCTGCACAGTACACGGATAATGATGATCCACGATGGCAGCATTATTTTCTGTTAGTTTTTTCGGTTTTGCGATTGTACAAACTTTTTTGACAGTCATATAGTTATTTAACTTATTCCAGTTCTTAAATTGATATATGTCAAAATTATCATACCTTGACTACTTATATTCCAGTCATAATAGTAGATTGGACGCAGTCTTGCTTTTTTTTTAGAGAGATAACCATGCTTCTTAATCATATAGTAATATCAAACATTGTGTTTCCGGTCACTGTTCATATCTATTTTTGCGAAATTTCGTTTCAGTTACGAATCGTTTAAAAAAGATAATGGAGTTTTGCGCGTAGCACTTGCGGGCTATGCATCACTTGTCAGATTTTATAATTATCCGGATAAAATTAGACCTAGAATTGCTCAGATTTTATTGCTGCCACATTATCATGGCGCTGGTATTGGTGCTAAATTTTTAAAGACTATATATAACGATTTAATTCAAGACCCGAATGTCATGGACATTACAGGTTGATATTAGATTTAATGTTTTCTGTAGTTAAAAGTTCCAACAATTATGTAAGAAAAATGAAATGGTATCAAGTCCTTTCATTTAATAACGCAATATCCTATGTTTGATCTCCTTTAAGATAGAAAATTCCTCTGTCTACAGCGATGTTTTTTCCACATTAAATGATACATCTTCCTTCTTGTTTTATGAAGGAAGTAATTGGTCAAATTATTTAATGAAGAGAGCTATGAAATATTAGTTTAATTTTTGTTTTATTGTTTATAGCATTACCATTAAAGTTTCAGTGGTGTCCTTTAATTCTTACATTCTTCTCCCGTTTCAAAAATATTATTTTTAGCTGAAGTTCCTGCAGAATCTTTTATAACAACCCGAGATTATGTAAATTGCTGTAACTGCTCAACATTGGAGGAATTTCATGCAGATAATCTTAAAAAGGCTTTACTGAAGAGATGAAAAGTGCTGCTTTGTTACGATTTAAAATAAATCCAGTAAGATTTATTTTAATAGAATTGTTTTTTTCATAAAATTATCATCAAGTCTCACTTAAAATTTTCATAAATCTGTTAACATATAAATATATTCAAGCACTGAAGAGATATTTCGTTTTTCTCTTTTCCGGTGCTTCCATGGATTAAAGAAGCGGTTTTTATAAAAATGAGTTCAGTAGAAATGGAAATCAAACTATTATTGTTTCCTAAAGTTTAAATTAACTTTCCCAGAAACAGGCGCGGCGTGTTTATGAAATATTACGTTTGCATCACATTGGTATTCGAGATGAAGAAGCTATGGAAAAATATCGATTAGATGTGAAGAGAAGACTTGAAAAACCTTTTAAAGTCAGTATTTTATTTGAAATTTGTTTAAATTTAATGAAATATTCTATATTTAAATAGAATATTTCAAATCATTTGCATAATACAGTTTTCTGATCAAGATTTTGTTTTATCTCTATACATTTAAAAACTTCTATTTCGATCGTTGTTTCTATTTGATCTCGGATGAAAATAGCTAATTATTGTGAGGAAATAGAGCATTTTTTTATTTGTTCAAAAATCTCTTTTTGTTCGAAAAATTTTTCTGTCAGTTCTATTCCAATACAAGAAGCTGCTGTTTGTCTTTTTAAACCATAAATACAATTGCATTTGTAGCGAAGTGAACGTGACTGGAGGAAGCTATCAAGCGTTTTAGATGAATATGAATATGCAGCAGTTTTAGCAAATCAGATGAGTACCGAGCAGAAAACAGCCAAACTGGAGCAACTTTATGAAGAAGAAATAGCCGGTTATCGGGCTGTCATTAAACGATTGGTTAATTTTGCTAATGGTTAAGCGTGTCTGTTCTTTTTGTTATTGCTCGATGTCTAATCAATTACATTTGTTGTTTCGCTTTAAACTGTAATGATACTTCAAGTCTCAGCGAAGTGCAGTAAATATATGATTTACTTTTTCAAGCGCAGTTTTTGAGTTAAGTAATATCTGCTTAATTTTGATCGAATTCGTTTTTCGAGTTTCAAATTATTTTTGAGAACATCGATTTTTTCATTTTGCTTCCTTATTTCACATTAATCAATTCAAATCTTTAAATAGCATTTATGACGGGTTTTCCAGAGAAATTCAGACATATATCAAATTGGTGATTCATTTGTATATTTAGTAAACGGTATCTTAACATGTATTTTGAATCACACATACATATTGTCACTGTTATGGAGTTCAAATAATTCTATGGAATAAAAAATGGATATATTTGAACCTAGATATTCGGTATAGAGCTATACGTCTGACAGATAATACTCAGTCTCTTCTTCTCCGTTTCCGTAATAAGCAAATCATATTTCAGCCTCCCAAATCAGCTCTCGTTCTTAATTATTTGTTAGGGTCTTATATGTATGCAGAAACTAAAATGTCCATAGCGGTGGTAGTTTCTAATGGCGTGTCTAATCGAAGTTCTCTTGAAACCCAATATTGTAAAATTTGTTAAATGAAACTGAATTTCTTCCATAAATGCTTATCTTTAGACAGAGTTATACATTCCGGGTAAATTGCGCTTGCCTTAAAAATTATTTATTAAGCTGGAAAGTGGGAAATGTACTCATTGTCTATCGCTGAAACGCGGTTGTTTGCATTGCGGGTCAATAAACTGGGGATGTTTCCATCATGCATTTGGCTCATCATGTAGATGGAGGGACATAAGAGATGAGACATATGGTGAGTGGGTGGAGGTTTTAGGATCGTGTTTATTGCGATGCGGGTCGGCTGGCTTTCTTGTTTATAAGTTATCATGATAGTTGTTATCCTGGAATTGTACAATAAGGAAATAAAATTCTCTTGGAAAAAATTGGCTTTATATATATATAGATATATATAGCTGTAAAAAACTGGAAGAAAATACTATGGGTACTATATACTCTTTCGTTGAATTGGTCAGAAAGAGCCAAAAAATTAGAAACAGATTGCGTAAGTCGATAAGAATCATGATAAAAGATGCGTTTCATCATTTTCACTTAGAATTTTGGAAGGGATAGATAAATTTGTAGAGAATTTTGCATTCAAGGGAATTTGTTAACCGAAATATGAGTATATATTCAGTCACAAAATACAGTAAAGATAAGTAGTTTGTGGTTTATGCTAAATGTGAATCTAAATCGTCTTGGGAAAAAAATTAAATCTGTTTTGAATGATTTTAATACAAAGATGATGAAGATTAGAGATAGCAAAAAATGATAATGATTCATAAGTATTTCAGATACGAAAATGGTTCTTATTGGAGCGGCAATTATAACAAAAACAGGCAAACGTAAGCTTCCTATTCCATCAGTATGTGTAGAATATCTTGAACGTTTGAAATTATATAGGATTTAGATCTAATAAACTGGAGAACGTTTTTGTGTAAATTTTATATTATATCAAATTTTGTTGACTTACTGATTTAAATAGTGGATGGATTTTCAGTAAATTAGGCATACATAAGTATGCAACATTACATTTTATTTAGTTTCTTAGTTGTTAGCTACTTTTTCAGCGCTTTTGGCAAGGGTGTTTATTTCGGATATGACGAAAGCTCGATTAGAAGGATTGTTGGATGCTTTTCCGAAATTAGTTGCGTCTAACAAATGTGAGCTTAATTTTTAATCAGAGAGCAGTCAAATATTAGATTTTAATTGTATTCGGCTGTCCTTAAACTCGTTACCGGGAAGAAATGTAATTTATTTGCAGCATATAAATGTAACTGGATATCTTTACTGATTTGCACAAAAATCCGGCTATTAAAAAATTCATCATTTTAGCACAACGTCAACATACTTTCATTGAAACAGACAGTGTTCGTTATGTTTTCCATCCGCTGGATAATGTACACGTTGTTCTAATCACCACTAAAGCATCGAACATTTTGGAGGATTTAGAAACTCTTCGATTGTTTTCGAGACTGGTTAGTTGACTGTCTTATAAAGAGGTGTAGAATACACTTGTCAATGAGTAAATTTGTGAAGGCAGTTTTAAGAAATATAATCGAGATATAAATAAATAAACGCAATAGAATATTACAAACAAACGATAATATATTGTTGAATGTGATCTCTAATATTTGTTATGCAACTCTAGTATTTAAAAATGTAAAAAACCGGTGCTAATTTATTACTTATTTGTTAAATATTATTGCATACATGTGTTTCGCGGCAATATTTCTTATGAATTTCAGCTTTCCAAATTGTTTTTCTTATGAATTATATTTTAGATTCCGGAATATTGCCGCTCGAATGACGAAAAAGAAATGCAGGCAAATTTATTCGATCTTATATTTGCTTTTGATGAAATTGTCGCTCTTGGTTATCGTGAAAATGTTAACTTGGCACAGATACGTACATTCACAGAAATGGATTCTCACGAGGAACGAGTGTTTAATCAGATAAAGATTGTAGGTTTTTTGAGGGATATAGGTTTGTATTAGCAAGATTAAATAGAGAGATAATTTCTCGTCCGTATCCAATCTTTTGTAGGCTCAAGAACGAGCTGCTAATGAATTGATGACACAGAAAGCTATGGAATTGAAGAAATTGAAGGCAGAACAACGAAAATCCGGACGAGGTATCTATTCTTATAGCCCTCTATTGATGTATTGCTTTGTGCCTAAATAGTTCGTTCTTAATACCTATATAGTTTAGCTGTGGGAAGCAGCGCAACGGCTCTTAGCTCGTCATCGGTACCTTTAACGGCAGTTATCGATGATACGCCTGTACGACTAGCTGTAAAGTCAAAAGCACCGACAATTACACGTGGAAATAGTAAAGCGTTAAAACTTGGTTCCAAAAACGTGGATGACGATCAATTTCTAAAACAGCTGAGAAGAGAAGGTCTGTTAGATGCATAAATTTGCATAAATATCATTAATACAACCTTGATCGTTTTCACAACGATGAAAAATAGAAGTTTAATTATGTAACATTAAATACGGATTCATAAAATCGTCGAAGATTTATTTATTGTTGATATTTTTGATGATTACGAAGAATGGCTGAAAAGTAGGTGTACATAATCTTTTATCTAATAATTTTTAACTAATCTATCTGGATCACAAATTTTTTTATATCATAAGCAAACTTTATTAATATATAAAGACACTTTTTGTTTTTTCATAATCAAACATGAAGTGTCAAGTTATTGCACTTTATCACTTACAAAACATTTTTTCAAGGACAAATAGTGGATACATTTCTACGTATATCAGATACTGCCGATACCGATGATCGGATTGCATCGGAAATCGGTTCGACTACTATTTCACGAGCTCCTGTTCATATTAAAATTGAAGAGAAACTATCGGCATCAATATCGCGAGATGGTGGTCTTGAGAATGGAGAAGTATATCATTAATTCTTAGATTCGTAAATTTTTTTTTTTGTGGGAGGGGTGATATTGAATTTTGTTAAGAAGTATGATATTAATGCGTTTTCAGCATACTATGAACTTCATGTTCTGTATGTCCATTTTGCATTTTTATCATCAATGCATGATTTTGTTCAATATTCGAATTTGTGCAAAATAACTGGCAACAATGCTCAAATATATATATTGCTGTATTTGTGAAAGTTTCAAGTGATCATCAATTTTGCTCATATATATATATATATATATATTGCTCCTGACGACAGTTTTTTTGAAGGTACTTGGTAGTGCTTCACTTTTAATAAACGGCTCACAGTTTGCTACTATCTGTGTTGAAATGAGTAACAATGACAAATATGGTGCGCAGTTACAGGTAGGTGATGATGCATAAGACACGTTATATTTTAGCATTATATTCTTTTCTAAGTCACTTTCTGTTTAGGTACATCCAAATCTCGACAAAAAGAATGGCTGCAAAAATCATTGTTAAAATTGAAGTCCATACAGAAATCATTTCCAGTAAATATTGATGTTGGTGTGCTAAAATGGCGATTACTTCTGAGCAGCGAAGAAATGCTTCCCATTTCAAGTTTGTTTAAATCATTACAAAAGACTATCATGTTAAACATTATTTTCTAAACTAAAAATTGTCATTATAGTATCTAGTCTGGAAAGTTTTAATGAATTTTAATGAATTATTGCATTAAACTGTTTGGTATCATTTATCATGCAATTAAAAAAGAAAAAATTATATCGTTTATCGTGCAATAAAAAAAAGAGAAAATTAAAGTTCTAATTTCAGTACGCTGCATTATGCTTCGTAAAGTATAAAAAATTTATCCTCAAAGCATAAAATTTTACCTTTTTATTTAAACGGCAGACATGGAATAGAGGAGCTGCAGTCTGTATAAATCAAAATATTTTTCAAAACGAAAATTTGAATTTCAGTCAATTGCTGGCCAAATGAAAATCCTGATGGTTGTGTAGTGAATATCGAATATACGCTTCAGGCTGAAAACATGACATTGAATAGCATTGTTATCATCATTCCTTTACCGTATATATTTTGAAAAAAAGTTTTTTTTGTTTTATATCGAAATTATGACTTAATTAGAAATCCTTCTTATTTATTGCGATATATCTTTGCCATTAAAGATTTTGAAAGCAATTTCTAGACCGGCAGCTGTTCCGGTAATATCCGAATGTGAAGGTACTTACGAATATGTAAAATCAAGATCACAGCTTGTATGGAATTTGCCCGTTGTTGATGAATCGAATAAAACTGGTTCTTTAGAATTTAGCACTCCGAATGGCCAAGTTAATCACTTTTTCCAATAAACGTTCGCTTCACAAGCACTGACTTATTTTGTAACATGACTGTGAGTTTTAAGTTTTCTTGCTTTTTCTAAACATTAATTTTAATGTGAAAGCTGTGTTAGTAGAATTTACTTTACCTGTAAATGCATTTTAAGATTTTTGAAAAAACTGAAAAAATCTTTGGGCACATAGTACTGTTTGGATAGAAACAAGAACTAGTCATATTTTGAGACGGTTATATATCGAAAATTGATAACATTTAATATTTTGCAATTTCACTGGTGACCAGTAACCTCGACATGCTTATTTTCTTATCAGTTTCTAGGTTAAATCAGTGCAGAAAATGGATATAGGCGAGACGATACAATATTCAACAGAAAGTCATCTGATAACCGAAAAGTTCGAAATAATCTGAAGTTCTCTTTCACTGGGATCAAACTGCTGGTTTTGGAGAAGATAATTTTGTGATTAAATGCTGTTTAACTTCAGGTTATATTTTCCACTTGATAGGTTTAATTATTTATGAATTTTCATTCGCAATATAACCGGAATAGGTATATGTTTCTTAACCAGAAAACTTCATATTTATCCACTGAGTTTAGTTTGTGTTCTTACAATAAACCGTTTATGTTTATTTCTACGAGGCATAAAGCTTTTTTATGATTGTATGTCGAAATGTTATTCTCTATTTATAAAAATAAGCAATAAATATTTAGTTTTTATTTTCGGCATTTCTCACTCAATATGCTGTTAATTAATTAATAACGTATTGATGGTGCTTTTGATTGCACTAGCACTTTTAAAAGATGTCTTTTATTGAGCATTTCTCTTATGGTACTTCTGGCACTTTTGGATATAATAATAATCATCATAAAAAAATTGCTTATCTGTGATCAGTTATGTGAAGCTGTTTTACTACTGAAAATTTAGTGATGGGATTATAATTAGGATTGTTATTATATCCATATTGATGTAAACGTAATTATTAAGATTATCATATCCACATCGCTGTAAAGACTAAAGGATGGTTGAAGTAGTTTATGTCATGAGAATATGAAATCCTTAACTGGCTTCCTATTCATTTCTAATAAAAGTTACCCAATAAAGGAAACGAATGGTAGATATCATTGCTGTGTGAAGAAGAAACATTTTTGTTGATTCGATCGCGGGATCTCATATATTCATTTTATAGCAGAATTTTTGGTGGATAAAAGTTCTGATAGTAGGAAATTATAGTGAAATAGGTGACACATCAGTGGATCTCAGATTTGCTTGTGATTGGTGGATGCTCGTGAAGAAAAGTTTTTCAATGATAGAAGAAAATATATTGGAGATAAATAAAATGATGCGCAGAAGTGTATCTGCTAAAGCAAAATGCATATTTTCGTGGCGGTAAGATCAGAAGTATTTCTTAACCTCGATCATGTATATCATGGAACTGATGTTCTATGTCAAGATTAACGTAACGGCAAAATAATTTTGCAAATGTACTTGACTATTTTTTAATACGAATGTAAAGTTTTGGGTGTAGGTGTATAAGTGATAGAGTAGTATAGATGAGTTCAATACAAACATTATTCTAGTTTAATACAAACGTTATTCTTCACATTTTTATATTTGACTTGCATTCCACATATAATTTAAATTGAGCGTCCGGATACATTTCAGCGAAACGGATCTCGAATCACCCATATTCACCTGTATTATCCTGAGGTTACTTCCGATACAGGAATCGACCTGGGCTTTAAGCATCGGAAGAGTAATGCTACAGTTTTTTTCTATTATCTAATGACTATTAGTTGCTTAATTCAATTTCACCTATTACAGATAGTATCTGAAGAAGCCAGATAATATCCTCATTGATCGAATTAACTAAGAAAAAACGATTGTGAATAGTCTACGGTTTTGAGTTTGGAGAGTTGGTAATTTCTCTTTCAATAAATTGTTGAAAGTGAATAGTTATAAAGTGAGGAAGAATATTGTAGAGAGTGCTGTTTTGCTCAGGTCATCTCAATTTTATGTCATTTATGGACATTGACTATTCTCTTGCCAAAATATGGTTTACAAAAACTTTTGGCTTTATATTTAAGTTGCTTATTATAAAAAGTTATTACAATTTTCATGATTTCCGTAAAAAGTACTTTGAATATCAGGTGAGAATACATTTTGAACTAGATATAGAGAGTTATATTATACTTTCAAATGGGAAGTTAATACTTGCAGGATCCCGAGCTTAGCCTAGTTTTATTTCTCATAAAAGATCAGTTTGTATTTACATCTATTTTCTGCATTATGTTTAAATTTCATTATTATTTGCTGTCTACTTTTAGCAATTTAATTTTGACTATGAAATATATAATCTTTGTCGAGATTTATTATTCGCATTTTTCGCTGTAGAATATTATAGAAATATTTTATGAAAAGTTGGAAATCTGAGTTACTTTTATGAATTCAGGTTTGGATAGCGAGCAAAAATGGACTGAATCCGTCGCCAAAGACTGAGTGAAGTATTTGTTGTTCTGAGTAGTTTCCTTAAAATTATGGTAAGATATTTCATATCTATAACATGTATAGCAAATAGGATTCCAAATTGATAAGGAAAAATGAACTGCCAAATGAGTCTGATATGACTATCGTTTGACAAAAATGACTTGTACTAATAATATTGTGATAGGTTAATTCTATTTTTTTAGAGGATTTAACGTCGCTATTCGTCATTATTTTTGAGCAGTTCTGTGGATTATTACCATCAGGAACGTAAGAGTAATCAGATTAATACGAAAGTTCATGCATCACTCCCTGCAAGGGAGTGATGCATGAACTTTCGAGGAATTTTTGATAATACTCTTAATCTTAGAGACATTTTTCTTAAGAATTAAGAATTTTAACACTCATGTTATTCATGGTCAAAATTAGTATTTATTTATAAAAAAAAACTTCCTACATTGTAGGGCAAAAAATGATGTGGTCTGGATTGATATTAGTTCAGTGGAAAAAATTCCAAACGCAAAGGATGAAAAATTTTAGAACTATTCACCCCTATTAAACTATGATCCATTTCAACCAGTGCTTTATATTATATTATACGCCATTCCCCCGTCTTGTCTTTTGTTGGCTTCCATGTAATTTGAAAATCTTATCTCATCTTTGCACTCAATGTTGTGCAGATGTTGCTATTGCTTTCTTTCTAGTATTGTCTTATTATTAGTTTGCATTCAATTGTTAAAATTTGAACTTTATTTTTAATCCCGTACCCTATACATTAACACTGTTATCACTGGCGAGCTCCTCTGCTATGCCTTGTTTGATATTCTCATTATACACCTTCATAATTAATTACATTTTACAGTTTGTTTTAGAAGATATTGATAATATGGTGGTATTTTTTCATCCGTCTTTCATATGTGATTTGCAAATCGAATTTTGAAAACGGAATTTGAAATCGATATATTTTCAGTTTGCGTTTTTATGCTTTTTAAGCACGCTTTATGTCATTAAATAATGGCTGCTTAGGTCTTTTAATTAGTTTGAAGGGTGCCGATTGCCTCTCAATAACTGTTTCAATTGTTTCATCGATTTTATATATTTGATACACGTTATGGCACTCATATGTACCATCACTGTCGATGGAGTTATCAATTATGTTCAATTCGTCAGACATAAAAAGCTCTGTCATTCCTTCTTCCATTTATACACTCCTCGCTTGAAATGATCAATGTGTGAATTGTAGTAATCATAAGATTTTTCGGAATTGTCAAGGATATTATCACTGTCGCTGATGATATGTGAATGAAAAGGATGAATTCAGAAGGGATCGCTCATGCGATTCTCAAATACCAAGAATTGAAAGAACAGGTTCTTATATAGAGTAGTTCTAAATTCCTTTAACATTTCCTATAATTATCTGTAAGATTTATAAAAGTGAAAGAAAGTGGAATCAGAGATATTTTGAAGAATCACTTAGTATTTGGAGTGATGAAAGTATATAACACGATTCTGATTGCAAGAGGGCGTTGATATCTAATAAAAACATAAGTATATTACTATTTTTCATTTTCCAGCATGGCAAAGTATCGATGTAATCATTGGGGTCAATAGGGCGATGATATCATCCAACCTTTATGTTCGTCATTAAGTCGAAACTATAGACATATAAGGCTATTTGATTATATTTGTATAATAAGTATATATGCAATACAGGTTCTGTGGGAGAATGATCAACTGTAGGTAAATACAATTTCGAGTCCATTGACTAAAGGCATTATCAACAAGTGAAACTTTCCCAGAGAAGCTGCTATAAAGCGAGGAAGATCGTAAGTCATGATTAAATAATGCAATAAAGCAATAAAACTTTCTGACTAATCTAAAAACGAATAAAAGAGTAGCGGAACATTTACTAAATCAAGCTTGTCGCTAAACTAACTCAACGTGTATAGGTAAAGGCTGAGTAAAACAAGTAGAATTGCCACAAATTGTATATGATTTTTAGAAATGATCACTGTTTCATTGATACGCTTTCGAAGTGTCGCATTTTCGTCAATAAGTGTGCTGGTATGTTTTAGTTCGGCTTGGAGCATCTTTTGTACCTGAATGGGAGATACTTAAATTGTACTAAATGATCAGTGACAACTAGTATTGGAAAAACATCCGATTTTATTTCACCAGAGAATAGAAAAAATAGCCAATATTTGACGTTATCATTAAAAAATTGTGATTGTAATTGATAATGATGTACGATAGTTATCTGTATTTGATTCTCTTAGATAGGACCTGTTCAACGTAAACTAGGGCATCATCCCACTGTTGTAGCAGAAGTTCATTTTGCTCCATAAATTTCAGTCTGCATCTTCGTTCTTCTTCTAATTCCTCCAATAAGTGTGCTTCCTCTTTCGTTTTCAAAACATCACTCTCATTCACATTCATACATCGGATAGTATTTTGTGATATTTCCGATGTTTCCTCCAAAGAGTCCTATAACTACCTATCAATATTGCCATTATTCTAAAGTATTTTTATTCAAAACATTTCTATCCATTTTAATTTTAATGTAGATGAAAATAGAGAACTGCATCGGGATATAGTTGGTGTCATTTATTGGTTCAAGAATTACCGCTCATTTGATTTTTAGGCGTGAATCGTGCCCAAAGATAGTTTTTACCTGGTCAGGAGAAAGCCGCTCGAAATGGGACTGCTCAAGGCGTTCGATAATCTGGCACTTGTCAACGATGATAGCGTCTTTGCCTCGAATCTGTTCTTCCAAATCGAATATTGTTTGGTCACGCTCTTGAATTCGTAATTTTAGCTGTGCTATTTCTAGTCCAAGTTCTCTTTCCTTCTCTTTCTTTGTGTTGTCTGTAATATCATTTTGACTGAGGTTAAATTCTGGACTTTTCTAGTTCCAAATAGGGTTTGTTGATCATCGCTTTCACGGAAGGTAAAGCTAAATATTTTCTCCTGAACACAAATCAAACCAATCAAGTGATAGAAAAATTAAATTAGGCGAGATTTTTAAAATTATAGAACAGGTCAATTTTTTCTTTTTAGTAATCAGTGATTTTTAAAAATATTTCTCTTTTACTATTTTCCTTTTGTTTTTTAATGAATACTAAACATAAGAATTTAGTAAAATAAAAATACCTAGAATGAAAATTGTCGGAAACTATAATAAAAGAAAGGATGATAAAGAGAAAAATACCTGGTTTGTTGACTTTCTTTGAAGTCGAAGATGTCATACTATTATGGACTTCTGAATCCTGTTTCCAATTTCTGAAAACAAATTCGCATTCGTAATTTTTTTCCATTTATGTATTTATTGGTGTATAAAATAAGAGGATGATTTGAAGAACCATCCTTTGAAATTCCTTGCAGAAGGCATTTTGTAAGCTACAGTTTACCTTATCCTAAGCAAATCTTTATGGCGTCCGAGATTTTTTGTTTCAGTTCTAATCTTTCTTTTTGATTTTCATGTTCATTGCAAAGCGCAGAGATTCAACAAGAAGCTTTCATCAGACGACGAATAAGCCAAATTTATTATTCCGAGGAGCTTAAGCGTGTTGAGGGTTACATCCGAGGGGAAAAAATAACTGGTTGAAAATTCTGGACAAGCTCGAACATCTGGACTACCATGATAAGAATGGTAATTTAGTTTGTATATTCTTCATTTGCTGTATCATCATTTTGATTTATAATACCTTTTGAAGCGGATAAATAAGGAAATTAAGGCTGTCACATCTATTGAGAATAGTTCGATATTACTATGCTATAATCCTATTTTAATTTGAGATAGAAGAATGGATAGAGTTGCTCTTGTGCTGTTAAAGAGCGATTCTGCTTGCATGTTCGATGTATCGTTAACTATGTCAATGATGGATACATACTAATAAAGTTCAAAATATTTTAGTAAGTATGAAAAAGAATGGATAGAAAGAGAAAAATCAAAAGTGTCTTGCCGGCTGATGCTATTTGACTTCGTTGTAGACAGTGAAATGCAATCCGGATGAGAGCGGCTGTTTTGCCTGTGTTGTAATACCGATCGCCTAACTTTATCATCGTTGTTTTTGCTATTACATAAAAATGCAGAAGTCATTGTCTGTTGAAATGAAAATCGCAGAAGAGAAAAAATGTCTACAATGAATTTAATTCCATAGCGGTTCATTAAATTAGCGAATGCCGTGAATGCTTTCTGAAAGTTATTTAAACTACGCAATAGAATAAACATGTAGTGGGTCGTGAATCATGGAATAAATTTACGTTACACTGATGCGCATACAGAAATTAATTTTTATTCTTTATGTGTAACTGATTTATTGACTTTTGATACTATGATAATGAACCAGCATTGTAGTCCGGAAAAAACTCTTAAATTGAAAGTGTATACTGAATAAACTAAATTGATTAAAAAGATATTTTTTTCAAGAAAGCAAGGCAGAAACAGTCTTCTTAAAGGACACTTAGTTTAAGAAAATTCAGCCTATTTGTTACGGATACCAATGTTCATATTTACCGAATTCTTCTAACCGGAAGTACTGAATATTGCACACTGCGTTTACTTTGTTTTTATTAGTTAAAAATCTGATAAGAAATTGACTGCGATATTAGGACCTATGAATTTTTGAATTATAGTAGATAAATTCAAGCAAATTTTTAAGAACCAAAATAGAGTCATGGAATAAAAAAATTCTTGCCAAAAAGAAATAAGTTTATTTCTGTAATACGGATGATTGTTTTTCGAAACTGCTGAACTGTTAGAAAGCATTTTTAATCGGTTCAAAAAATCATTAATTAAAAAAATATTAGGTATTAGATAGCTGTCATGATTCGATCATTGCTGTTTATTATATAGAATAAAAAAAATGCTGTTTATTATATAGAATAAAAAGTTTTTTATTGATCTTTGATTAGTTTATGAAACATGGATTTATCTGACTTTTCGATCTTTTAATCTGCATTATAAACAAATTACTATAAAATACTGCCATTGAGTTCTTTGGCAATTTAACCTGCAATTTAAGCAAGATAGTATTGTTGGTGTTCTCAAATAGCTGTTGAAAAATCTCAGTGACTAATCACTGTGATTTTTGTCTTCAGAACTATCCTCTTCACGGGAAATACAATGTTAGATAGCTCTTGGATCAAATCCGTTCCTAATATTAGCTCTTGGATCAAATCCGTTGCTAATATTAGCTCTTGGATCAAATCCGTTGCTAATATTATGAGGTCAATTTCTTCTGCTGTTTTATGAAGCATCTTGAAATGTTACAAAAGCTAATCATCATACTTCTTTTATCTAATATCATTCCCATCTAAAACAAATAAAAAAGTAAATCAAAATAGCAAAAGCGTTGGGACGAGGAATGTATTAAAACGCTAAATTTATCGAAGATTGCATCTCAATATAAAGCGACAAGTTTCAATAGGGTAAAAATTGTAATTACTATTGTACCAACCTGATATATTATTTTGGCCAGATAAGTTCCCAAATCTTGGATGAAACTGGGATTATAAATAACGAACCAAATAAATATACGGCAAGATTACATAGAATAGAATTATCGGTTGTAGCTGTTCACTCGGTATTTTATATCTTTGACTAAAATCTTTGCTGAGAACACATACATAGTCGAAATTGCCTTAGCTAGCATTCAGTGATTATGTATTACTAAAATCCAATAAAATTTTAGAAAAAATTTCTTTAAATTGAATCTTCGATTAATAGATTTCTTTTAATCAAGCAAGTTTTAGAATAAATTCTAAAATGAAACATCCTTTTATATTTCCCGACGTAAAATTGGAACTTTGATGTGGATGGACGGCAGTTGGCAGACTCTAAATCAAACCATACTAAGTTCATTAGATTTACTGAATATATTAGTGAAGAAATGCAGCCGGCTATCTTCACTAGCTAATGATCCATAATCGATGTATCGAATGAGCGGCAAATCTTCTGGAGTATAGGCCCCTTTCAGCCGTATCTGATGTCCTTGTCTCTTCTGACCATATTTCTAAAAATTAAGGAAATTCAGCTCCGACAATGCATGACGCTCACGATCAAGTGAACTATTACTCAAATATTGTCCGTTGAATCAAGTGCTGGATTTACCAAGTGCAAAAAGCAAGAATTGAACAATATTGACAAGAGAAGAGAAATTGATTTTTATTTTCTTAAGGAGGCCAATTATGAGTTTAGAAAAATGAATGAAGTTGCAAAAAACAGCACTGGTAAAAAAAATGAAAAATATAATGGGCCAGGTCAGCTTATTTGACAATTACGTTTGATCACTATCGTATGTCATCACATCATACTAAATATTATTTTCAATTAAAGCTCAGAAGTTAGTAGCATTCCTCAGCCGCCTTATTACATAGATGAGAATTATAAGAATTACAAATCCAAATTCTTAATAAAATTCTGAGTTTCAATTTCGAAAGAGTTCTTCAATTAACTAGAAGTATAGAGTCAAAATAAAGATAACCAAAATAATTGTCTCTTTGATTCAGAAATAAAAGAAGATATACGTGATGTAAAACGGATGCATATCGCATTAAATCTGGAACATGTACCATTCTTCCACCAACATTCACCAGGGCATAACGAGCATCTTTAATGGCTCGTCCAAAATAATGAATCTTGCGAATATATTGAATTCCAACCAGATCAATACACATCGTCCTGTAGAAGTTCATTTTGAGTGTATATAATTCAGTTATCAATATTCATTAGAAATCGAAAAAGAATGTATCAAGTAAACGAACGTTATGGCCAGTCCTACAATAATGTAGAAAAGGTCGAACAGGAAATATTCTTGCTTGACTGGCACGATATCGCCAAACCCGACCTGAATAAATCTGGTTTAACAAAATTTATTTCACCTTGTCAAATAAAGGATTCGATTGGAATTTTTCACTAAGTAGAAAATGATCAAAAAATATCTGAAGGAGAATTCTTATAACCGGAGTGATCGATTTTTAAACCAAATATTTTTCAAAATTCCTCACTTTATCGTCTTTAGCTATTTCGATAATCTTTTTTCTTCATTTGCTAAGACGACCAATTTCCATGAGAAATGGAAGTGTGATATGATATCAAAAAGTATGGCGATAGACTAACCGTAGTCATAGTAATAAATGAGAAGTAGAAACCAGAAAAAAATCCCAATGTTCCCACGAAGCAAGTAAAACAGCTCCAATTGTGATGTAACCAAGCAGCATTCCAACGATCAGAAGAATTGGTATCGAGATATACTCTTCCAATCCGAACTGTAACTGTTAAAATATAAAAAAATGATTCAGATTCTGTTTCTAATTAATGGTATAACTCACTTGTACTAACTGATCTTTCACAGTCCCATTCATTTCATTGATCACTGATTTGATGCAGGTAGTTTTCTTCTCCTTGTATATTTTTTTCGCTTCTACATATCTATGGATGAATTATCTTTATTTTCTTATCTATAATATTTTAGAATGCTGGGAAGGCGTCATATTTCAGAATTACATCTCTGAAATTACTATTCATTACTTCGCACTGAATAGCTCCATCCCACCCTTAGATCTTTTCATTATGCGACATACTTTGCATACAGCCAAACAATATTTTCACTTAGAAATTTGCCAATGTCAGCAACAGTAATAAGTATAAGCGGTACACCGAATAGAGCATAAACGATGCAAAACATGCGCCCTTGAAATGTCATTGGTACCAAATTGCCATAACCTACAATAAATGCTTTTAATGAGCCAGAAAAAATCGAGAAAGTCAATTTGTAAAAATATTCATGAAATCTTACCAATTGTCGTCAGCAGAGTAGCTGTGAAGAAAAGCGCTGTTGTAAAGGTCCAGCTGTATTCCTCTTCCATAAATTCATCAACTGAAGATGATGCAGTGCTCGTTCGTAGATGAGAGGCACTAATGTAATGTGTACCAAAGGCTTCGAACAATACTCGTGTCACATTGTCCACGTGATGGATGGCAAGACGTTTAATTTCCTCTGTAAAGAATACGTAAGTAATGATATGGCTGAAATAGAATATGCATATATTTTATATATTCCTACCAAGCTAATATCAAATGCCACCATTAGTCAACTGTATTCCCAAAAAAATAAAAATCGGTGCAAGCAGGAAATTTAATAACATGATAGCTTGCTTTAATATTTAGTTCCACTTCCTCACTTCTTTCTATTTAAAGCTTCCCAACTTTAATGTTCAACTTTTGCTTAAGGAGCATCTAATTTATTAAAATACTCTCTATAATACCATCTGAAACTGATTCATCGTTCAGCATAACCCATAATTCATCAAGCATAAGTTTTCTTTGAGTAGAAATATCTTTCAAGCTTTCGCGTCTTACGGCAATTTCATGGGGCCGTTCCAAATAATAGAATGCAAATGCGCCGCCAATAGTGTATAATAAGGATAAAATAATTAGACCGATGTGAGGCAAAATTATTCGCATATATTTCTTCCAACCAGCCATTGGTGATAGCAACACCTGAATATGAATATAAGCCTGATCTTATCGCTTGCAATAATGCTAGAAAGTTTACGAGCAAGAAAGCTTATTATTCAAAACGATGGATATTTTGGTGTGACCGTATGCCCAATGCAAGAAGATTCATCTATTCTTGGTATATTTTGTTATGTCTTTCTTTATTGCAACTATAGTTAGTTCATCAGATGAGAATTGTATCAATTTTTGTTTTATCTCTTAAGGTTATTGCATCATTGAAGCAATGAGTGATATAATAAGCCCTTATCCAATTATAATAACTGTATTTTAACAAATTTTAAGGGAATTTTTAAATAATTAAGATGCTGAAAAGTGCATTAATTTAAGGGAAAAAATTTATTAACCTTCAAAGATCATCCATTAATCGAAGCAGGAAATTATGAAACCTGGGAGAAGAGCTATACCCATTTAGTGATAATAATATCATCACGATAGAAGGCAAGATTCTGTTCCAAATTGCTTCATTGTTTTAATTTTAAGGATACTTTTTTAATTGCAAATATTCTATGAAATTAATAGGTACATTAAATTGATTAGTCTCTACTCAAAAATGTCTTGAACATTAGAAAGTATTCTTATACGACACAATGCTATTTTGATATGATGTGATATGCGAAATTATGAGAAGTGTCAGGCGGTAAGTTTTACATGCAACAAACAAAAGAAGAGGATGTTAAAGTAGAGGAAAAGAGAAGAGATACCAATAGCATATCATGCAGGATTATGGGACGTTATTTTGCGACGAAAAGTTACTAAAAATGATATAAAATTGTTGTGTGAAAAGGAGGGTGAAACTATTGATTGAGGCCTTCTTTCCATACATTCCCGAACTCACCGACAGAGTATTCCTTCCTCACTGAGAGAGTAGCTATTTCAACAGCGCTATGAATCTCATCAATGATAAACGTCTGTCTCACATTACATTTCCCATAGTTTCGATTTGTTCCCAGTAATTGTCAAAGTGAAATAATCTCGAAACATTTTGAAAAGCTCGTAAGGATCACTAAAATACGAAAACAATAGAGTTGTTGATGATGCTATGTAATTATAATCTTAAGAACATACAAGCTCAACATATTCAGAAATTCTTGATACAAAAATTTTCAAAAAATTGATATTTCTTATCAAAAAAGATATGACTTTGACTGAAATTTTGCTTCAATCGATTTTTCAATCAAAGATATTCAGTCATATTGTTAGGAATTATCTAACGCCCTTCGCAAAAACAAGTAAAGGAAAATAGACTAGTGCTCTAATATGGATTAATTAATTGTTCTATAAAATGCAATCGATAAATTTAAAGCGAAGAGGAAGAAGAAAAGGAAAATATGCTCCATCGGTATGGTTCATGTTAGATTTGACGTTTATGGAAATGGAATTAGATTGCATTGGAAGCTGATGGATCAAATTAATGTAACGAAGAACAAATGCTCCGTTTTATCGAAAGAAGAAGAAAGTATTAGCCCAATTGTTTCCCATCTACTGTTAAAGATTGAGACTGTTTGAGGTGAAATTATTGAGATGGATGAATCTAAGTTCTCGATGATATTCGAAAATCTTTCTTCACTTCGCTCGCAAAAATTTTCTTGCTTTCAAATGAAATCTAATCGAAAAAATAGACTGAAATAAGCTAGAATTAATAAAATGAAACAGAGAAATCTAAACTATGCCATTCTAACTATTCCATGTAAATCCTAATATTGCTAAAAATGATATCAAACTTCTACATATTCCAAATATTTTAACAAGAACAAAAAGTTAATGAATTGGAATCAGAGGCGATGACGAACAAAGATACGTTTTAGAAAAATACAAAAAAAAAAAAAAAACAGACTTCTCGGAAAAGAATGCATATTTCATTTACGCATGGCTTCTTCTTTCCGAAAACTTTTTAGAAATAAATTCAGAATCATTTTGATTCTAATCACTTCGAAAATCATTTTGATAATATATGAAAAATTGATATATCATTCTTTGTTTTACTATAGCTGAGTTATTGAGAAAACACTGTTTTTTAAGATAATAAACTGATGATCATATTCTTTGCAAATAAATTTTTACTTATTAATATCATGGCAATGAACACAAAGGAATGAAAGTTTTTACTAACCCTATTGATGCCAAATAAACGATCAACTTCCCATTGTTCGCTTATTTCACTATTATAGTCTTGTGGATTTAAGAATTCTTGTAGCAATAATGTTGTGATAGATTTTGCTTGGGCTTGCATCTATCTCTGCAAATTAATTTAGTGATATAAATATTCATAGCATTCTTGATACTGATCTTAATATTAACTATAACAATGAAACTTAACAAGCAGATAATTCATTCGATAAATCTCATCATTGTACTTAATCTGTTGCGTATATCTCATCCCTTCAACTTTATCATTATTAATTATATTCATCTCGTAACCAATAGAAAGAAATATCATGCTGACATATTTTCAGAAATGGAATTTTGTTTTTTATCAGATTTCGATGCTGCAAATATGAGTAAAGGAGTTTTTAGACATAAATAATCGCTTCACAATGGGTTTGATTTATATGAATATGATTGGCTCAAATAATCCAGTTTTCATTGAGCACACATTGATATTATTGCAATGTAACCACAATGTATTGAAGACTTATACTCAACCAATTAACCAAGCAAGCAATAATGCTTATTAAAAGTGATAGGAAGATTGTTGAATATTTGTTTCATCGTATCTCCTCAATATATTTGTTAATTCAATGAAATATTCGATGAGTTAATTGAAAACAAATACTCCATTCATCTTTCTTTATTGATACAAGTATCAATATCAATGAATTTCATACAATAATCAAAGAAATTAGTAACATTTCTAGAGATCCTAAAAATAAAAATAAGACCGAGTTGTGGAAAAATGGTTAATTACAAACAGGATATGAAAAGGATATATATAATAATGTAGGACGAGGATTGAAATCAATACAGATGGCGGGAATTGAATTTTCTTCAAATAGCCTATTTTCAATTTATCGACCACAATTCAATTACCCCAAATAGCTATTTTTAATTTATTTTAGCTTTTAGTCTTATTCATTCTTTCGCTACTTCGCTACTTCCATTTTAGGTTTTTTATTTCTTTGTTTCAATTTCATTAAAATTTATAATTAACCATTTTGAAACGAACATTTCATTAGTTTATCATATACATGATACATTTACATATGAAAAGAAAATGTATAATATAATATATACAGTAATGAAAGAGATTATCATTTGAATGTGCAAATTTAAGCCGTTATTTCTGGCATTCCTGCTATTATGTAATATTATTTATAATAAAAGATAGAAGCTGTTTAAAATGTATTGAAGAAAGAATGCTGTCATTTGAGTAGGATATAATACGTTTGTTTCGAAACACAGATTAGAATATCAAGAATAGATATCTTATATAATCAACGTAATGTGAATGCATTACATTTCTTTTATTCTATAATACTCTTTCTATACAATTACTTGTATGATGCAATGTGCCAGGCAGAAGTATTATTAAGAAGTAACACTATTTTCAAAATGGAACTGGAAAGATGGCTCAGATATAAGAATTTTGAAGACGATTAATAAAAGGCAATCGATCATTATTAAATAGGAATTTATTATGAAAATAGACAATACTGCAATTACAACGATTGAATTGGATAATTACACAATGCTCACAGATTATTTAGATTCTAAATCTGAATGAATAGAAAAATAAGGCTGAATGATTGTTCATAAGTTTTTAAATTTCAATAACACTTCACTTATATCAACGACTTCTTTTTGATCATGACAAACTTGTAGCTCTTTTCTTCTCAGTCCCCACAGATTTTTTCAATTTCTTGTTTCTCGCACTTTGAAAGAACATCAAACTTGGGTAATTAAACCTTTATTCCTCCGCAATTTTCAGCAATAAAAGTCAATGGAACAAGGGCATACAAATTAGCAAGAAGAGGACAAAAAGCAAATGTAAAGCCTCGCCTAGTGCAAATATATGAGCTGAAATTGATCTTGACGCCATAAATAATAGTGCTGATTTTTCTATGATATGTGGTGGTGGTATATATGTAAGATCAATTGCAAGAGATCTAGGAATTACGTTAAATTGTTTTGGACATATTACAAAATTAAGAAGGATTATGGTAGGTAATTTTAGAGAAGATGAATCAATGATAATTGAGCAGATGACCCAAAAGATAAAATTATCCCTGTTGGATCAGTTTTAGAGAGAATGCTCAAGGTTGAAGTTTCTATACAATAAGTAAGTAAGATCAGAAAAGGTCAAGGAGTCATATTAAATAACTTGCGCAAGTTAAAGAATTATGATATTTTCTGCGTAGTGGTGGATAATGTACCTATTGCGATTTGTAGTTTTGTGTATGGTTGTATAAAGCCTATTCGTCTTTTTAACGTTTGAAATGAGGTTTAGACGTCAATAACACCTGAGAAGAAAAAGATTTTAGTAAATGTATAATTAATTAAGGAAAATGATACAGATTCGTCTTTTGTACAGTGCGTGTTATTAACTGAACGGATCAGTAACTTGACTGAGCACTTTAAAGTGCACAAGCATGATTATCACTCCAAGCGTGGTTTGCTTATATTAATAGGTAGAAGGCGCAAGCGCTTAAATTATATAAAGCATAAGTTTGGTAATAAGGCTTACCAGGAGTTAATAGAGAAGTTAGGCATCAGAAAATAATTGTAACGTGATAATACATCAACGAACGGGGTGATTAATATACAATTTCAAAGATATCATTAAGATAAGTTTAATGATGATATCATAATCCATGAACCAACCTCGTTGATGAACATCTTGTATAATGATAGTTTGATGACCAGGACCCTCTTCTTTCTGAGTGGAGAATCCTGGTACAACTGTGGCTATAAAGAATAGGGATATTGTTAGCATGTTGGGAGTAGAGCTCATAGGCAAAGGCGACAATTTCAGCTTACATCGTACAGTAAAATATGCACGTACAACATATACTCCTTCGTGCGAAATCCAACACAAAGAGAAGCATTGGATTTCTGATTTTCTCATTTTCCTCGCAATTTCAGCGACAACTTATTTAGATTAAATTTATATATCTTACTGAAATATAACGCAAAAATTTTTTATCAATTTAAATTTATTCGGTAATTTCAGTGTTATGTCTTAGTTGCATCACAAAAACAATGTCTAGATAACAAAATCGATACTATATCATCTAAAAAGGATAGACTGTTGATAATGGAAGTCAAAAATGTTGACAAGAACAGAGATTCAATTTAATGATATTTCCTTGAACTATTAAATACAATTATTGTTATCTTGAACTGTTGGGAAAAAAAGAGAGAATTAAATGGAGGGGAATCTTTTTTTTTTCAGTTTCTTTTTTCTCGAATAGGAAGAGAGAACCCTCTTCTATACTTGAGTTTACACAATATTATAAACATAATATCATGCTTATACAAGGATTTCAATCAAATGCGCAATACACAGGAATACCAAAGAACACGAACAAATATCTTAATGCTTACCGATAGGTTATATCTTTCATTGGGATTTGTCATTCATCGTATTGCCATTTGTCATTCGTCGTACTGTCGTTACGCTATTTCTCGCCTTTTAAACTGTGGCTTCTACTACGTTGGATTGTTGTCGAAATTGTTATTTTTGTCGAATTACGTCGAACCGTTGCTACTGAACTGTTGAATTCTGCTGGACTATATTGAACTGTGACCGCCGTACAGTATCTGAGTTGTCATCGATTGACTGCTCCCGCCTGGTCGAGAATTGATCATCGAGTTGTCGACGATTAACTGTTTCCATCGATTTGTTCCTCAAATCAGATAATTAAATCGTAATCCCTCCCTTATATATCTTTCGGCTTGTCGACCCTAGACGGGTTGATCTCATTTTCTTGACCGGTGAATAAATCGAATACTTTGAGAACATCTTCATATCTTTATCCTTTTAATTTACTGATCTCATAATTTTGCACTCTATTTATTTTAATATTCTTTTTAACAGTTCTATCTATATACAAGTATTCACATGTTTCGATCTTCGCCGACATGCATTTTCGCATCAGCATATCTCTACATAGGAACTTAAGTAGTATCACCGGTATAGATTGAAAAACTGATTATTACCAAATAGTTAAAAGTTGCAAAATAACTGGCAGTGAAAATGTCTTCTATTTACAACATCCTTCTCAAACACGAAACAGATTTTAACTATTTCTATAAACTGAACTCATATATAAATATATCTGCCATCTATCAAACCTAATATTACATTTCCTTTTTCAATTTTCTGAGAAATTGCAATAAGTTTTGTAAGTAATGGCAATAAACTTAATAAAGCAAAGAAATTGATAAAAGTTTTCTATTATTGTTATAATAACCAGACCGAATTCTAATTATCCGCGAGAAAAGAGTACACCAATCCAAAGTCTAAGCCGTAATCAAAGATTACTGATTTAAAGTCTTGAAAACCAATTTTTTTTGTGTGTGTGAGTAAATCTCAATTAAATGATTTTTTCTGTTGTTTCAATCGCCTATACAACAATGATCTAGGAATAAATTTTAAAAACTAAGATTACTGATGATGAAACAATAACTTTAATTCAGAAATTACTTTTTAATTTCTTTTCTTCCTAAAATTTTCTCTTTTTAAAGACAGAAAATTCGTCCAGATAAGTCGATTTTAATATTGATTAACAAAAAGTCATCCTAGATAACGATGTTTCCTTCGAGTTTGGTAACAAAAACAATATGATAAACCTAATCGTTATCGTATATAATCAGTCTTAGCTGTTTTGTTAGAATAAATTCCATTTCAAATAGCTTGTTCTAATATTTCCAATGATGTATTTGCTTTCTTTTTCAAATAACTAGGTGCTTTCTATTTTAAAAACAATACAAAGTTAGAAAAAGTCCATAGCTCATAGGTCATTATTGCAAAGAGCATTTCATTATAAACTTAAAATAATAAATAATTCAATTGCAATTGGTTCTTGCTAACTTTATTGGTGGCATCACTATATGTAAACGTCATCGTTCTGCTCATTACCTACCTGTTGCTGTTGCCATAATCGAATTGTTACAACGCAATTGTTTGATCCTTTTGGCTAATAAACATTACCACACGACAATATTTGACCTATTATTGATGTGGCAAGTGATATTAAATATGTGCAGTAGCATTACAGAACTTGAATTAAATTCGAATAAATGATAGACATTCAAATTTCCACGATCTTCGATTAGTGTTACAATTTTCTTCTGCATAAAAGATATTAAAGATAAACTAAAAGATAATAAGGAAACGTGAAGGATTAAGAGAACGATTCATCATTTTACATATTTCTATCAGATATTCATAAGAGTTCATTAGATTTGATAATTAATTATTTTTAATCGAAAATAAAATATATCAGAAATCAGAAAGCGGAAAATATACAATACCATCTCTCGTGAAAGTTTTTTCTTTTTCTTTTGAGGAAGTAAAGACGGTATATAGAGCATTTCGAACGATATGCATCAGTATAATTTTTACTGGCTTCTACTACTACGCAATATAATAAAGATATATCGTTAATACAATTGAAGTAAAATCAAAAATTAAAATATATGTTGTAAGAACTGCTCACGAAGAACCAAAGTAGCAAAATGATAATAATAAACCTTTTATAATGAAGATGCTTAAAAGACATTCTCTTCGTTGTATAAGTATAGCTACTTGACAGGAAAATATTTAAAACATTGCACATAGGCCTTATTATAATAACGAAAATATTTACATGTATAATAGGGAACAAAGATGAGAATTGAGTAAATGATTCATTACATTAGATATTGTAACATTCATTATGTTAGACAATGAGTCATGCAAAATATAAAATATTTCGGTTATTCCAACACTATCCGCATTGAAAAGAATTGCAAAAGAAGCCTTTCGGAATCTTGTTTTCAATAATTTTTATCTCTCTTATTTATGATAAACATTAATGATAAAAGAATCATTAATCTTAAAGAAACAATTTCAGGATTCTATATCTTTCATCAATCGGTGTAGCAATAATAGTGGAACCAGTTAAGTTTACTTAAACAAAAAATCTCTGACAGGATTGAATTTTTTCCCTACTACGATGTATAATGTCATATAGTTAAACAGCTAAAGTGAACCACACAAGATAAACGTAATGTAATCCTAAAGTTATTTGCTTGCTTCATATATTATTACTTACTACTGTGAATTCAGGAAGATTCATTTATTAACACTAAATAACAGTAATATCTTTACAAGAGTACATTTAATATTTCACATAGTTGTATGAGAAAATATCAATAGGGAATTTACGAAAAGTGAGAATAAATAAAATCAATTTTTATATCTGAATACAGATGATCCAAAATATTCATCTGATCAAATTATTCAAATTTATTCGCTGCGACTTTTTCCATATTTTGAGAGAGTTATCGCTGCATATAAAAAAGGCATCCATGTTAATCGTTTCAATTTAAATATTTAAAATAAAATTATTAATATTACTTGCAAATTATACGATACAATTCATCATTAACAGTGTTATTTGCTTTAGATTTGAAGTTATAAATACTGATTCCCGAAATAGACACGACTGGTTCCTTCCGAAAAATCTTGAAGGAAGTATACCAGCTTTAGATCATAATGTAAAAACTCGTTATATGGCTGGAAATTTACATTAAAAAAATAATAACAAAACTGATTCTCTTCATATATTTCGTTTCTAAAACATTCCCAGAACTGGCAAACAGAAGATAATATTAACTTATTTCAATCATATGATTTATTGTATTTCTTTAAGCTAAGCCAAAAACATATTATGATCAGAGTTAAGTAAATGGGAATTATAAATAGTAAAGGATACCAGTCACTTTTTATGAATGTTAAAAGTATAAAATTGCAGCTAATGACCGATTCCCAAGTAATTATAGAATATTTGAAAGAACGTAATTAAACTAAAATCAGTACACTGATTAATTTTTATAATTCCATCCGTATCCGTATACTTGTCGCGAATTATTCAGTCGTGGAGTGGATTATTAGTCAAATACCATTAGTGTTTTAAAGGAGTTGATTTGTCATGTTAGTTAATCAGCTTACCGCGGTTCGTTGAGATAAATTGATTTTGAATTGTGTTGCGTTGAGTTGAATTGAATTGGGCTAGTTGGAACTGTGTTGAGTCCACCGATCGTAAAAAATTTTTATTCGTCAAGATATCTGTTTCGTTATATAATAGTGTTTATATGGATTAGGAAGTAGGAGTGGTTTTTCTATTTAGCAGTGGCTATTAAGACTCAATTAGAATCTAGATAAAATCCAATGAGAAGATTAGGATGAGAATTTGGACAAAAATGTGAATTTTGGATAAATATTATAAGCGATTGCTAACAAAGAGACATTTTCCAAATAGTATGAGCTCAGATAAAAACAAATACGCGTGAGAACCTGAGAAATGTAAAATCGGTCAAATGATTCATAATATTGTTGACATTTATTTACAATGAGAAATTTATTTGATCATTCATTTGGTTGGAGTCTAGCGAATGCGAATTCGCGACACTCCCAAAGAGATGAGAGAGGAAGAATTAGTGTGACATTTTGACCGAGAAGTCTTCATATGTCGCAGTTCTTTTGGACCTTCGATTTCCACCAGCTACTGGTCCTTCTGAATCGTCTTCTAGAAGATTTTTATGTTGCTGAAATCGCTATTAATTTCCAGTGGGCAGAGCATAATAAATTTTTTCCCTTAAATTAATGCACTTTTCAGCATCTTAATTATTTAAAAATTCCCTTAAAATTTGTTAAAATACAGTTATTATAATTGGATAAGGGCTTATTATATCACTCATTGCTTCAATGATGCAATAACCTTAAGAGATAAAACAAAAATTGATACAATTCTCATCTGATGAACTAACTATAGTTGCAATAAAGAAAGACATAACAAAATATACCAAGAATAGATGAATCTTCTTGCATTGGGCATACGGTCACACCAAAATATCCATCGTTTTGAATAATAAGCTTTCTTGCTCGTAAACTTTCTAGCATTATTGCAAGCGATAAGATCAGGCTTATATTCATATTCAGGTGTTGCTATCACCAATGGCTGGTTGGAAGAAATATATGCGAATAATTTTGCCTCACATCGGTCTAATTATTTTATCCTTATTATACACTATTGGCGGCGCATTTGCATTCTATTATTTGGAACGGCCCCATGAAATTGCCGTAAGACGCGAAAGCTTGAAAGATATTTCTACTCAAAGAAAACTTATGCTTGATGAATTATGGGTTATGCTGAACGATGAATCAGTTTCAGATGGTATTATAGAGAGTATTTTAATAAATTAGATGCTCCTTAAGCAAAAGTTGAACATTAAAGTTGGGAAGCTTTAAATAGAAAGAAGTGAGGAAGTGGAACTAAATATTAAAGCAAGCTATCATGTTATTAAATTTCCTGCTTGCACCGATTTTTATTTTTTTGGGAATACAGTTGACTAATGGTGGCATTTGATATTAGCTTGGTAGGAATATATAAAATATATGCATATTCTATTTCAGCCATATCATTACTTACGTATTCTTTACAGAGGAAATTAAACGTCTTGCCATCCATCACGTGGACAATGTGACACGAGTATTGTTCGAAGCCTTTGGTACACATTACATTAGTGCCTCTCATCTACGAACGAGCACTGCATCATCTTCAGTTGATGAATTTATGGAAGAGGAATACAGCTGGACCTTTACAACAGCGCTTTTCTTCACAGCTACTCTGCTGACGACAATTGGTAAGATTTCATGAATATTTTTACAAATTGACTTTCTCGATTTTTTTCTGGCTCATTAAAAGCATTTATTGTAGGTTATGGCAATTTGGTACCAATGACATTTCAAGGGCGCATGTTTTGCATCGTTTATGCTCTATTCGGTGTACCGCTTATACTTATTACTGTTGCTGACATTGGCAAATTTCTAAGTGAAAATATTGTTTGGCTGTATGCAAAGTATGTCGCATAATGAAAAGATCTAAGGGTGGGATGGAGCTATTCAGTGCGAAGTAATGAATAGTAATTTCAGAGATGTAATTCTGAAATATGACGCCTTCCCAGCATTCTAAAATATTATAGATAAGAAAATAAAGATAATTCATCCATAGATATGTAGAAGCGAAAAAAATATACAAGGAGAAGAAAACTACCTGCATCAAATCAGTGATCAATGAAATGAATGGGACTGTGAAAGATCAGTTAGTACAAGTGAGTTATACCATTAATTAGAAACAGAATCTGAATCATTTTTTTATATTTTAACAGTTACAGTTCGGATTGGAAGAGTATATCTCGATACCAATTCTTCTGATCGTTGGAATGCTGCTTGGTTACATCACAATTGGAGCTGTTTTACTTGCTTCGTGGGAACATTGGGATTTTTTTCTGGTTTCTACTTCTCATTTATTACTATGACTACGGTTAGTCTATCGCCATACTTTTTGATATCATATCACACTTCCATTTCTCATGGAAATTGGTCGTCTTAGCAAATGAAGAAAAAGATTATCGAAATAGCTAAAGACGATAAAGTGAGGAATTTTGAAAAATATTTGGTTTAAAAATCGATCACTCCGGTTATAAGAATTCTCCTTCAGATATTTTTGATCATTTTCTACTTAGTGAAAAATTCCAATCGAATCCTTTATTTGACAAGGTGAAATAAATTTTGTTAAACCAGATTTATTCAGGTCGGGTTTGGCGATATCGTGCCAGTCAAGCAAGAATATTTCCTGTTCGACCTTTTCTACATTATTGTAGGACTGGCCATAACGTTCGTTTACTTGATACATTCTTTTTCGATTTCTAATGAATATTGATAACTGAATTATATACACTCAAAATGAACTTCTACAGGACGATGTGTATTGATCTGGTTGGAATTCAATATATTCGCAAGATTCATTATTTTGGACGAGCCATTAAAGATGCTCGTTATGCCCTGGTGAATGTTGGTGGAAGAATGGTACATGTTCCAGATTTAATGCGATATGCATCCGTTTTACATCACGTATATCTTCTTTTATTTCTGAATCAAAGAGACAATTATTTTGGTTATCTTTATTTTGACTCTATACTTCTAGTTAATTGAAGAACTCTTTCGAAATTGAAACTCAGAATTTTATTAAGAATTTGGATTTGTAATTCTTATAATTCTCATCTATGTAATAAGGCGGCTGAGGAATGCTACTAACTTCTGAGCTTTAATTGAAAATAATATTTAGTATGATGTGATGACATACGATAGTGATCAAACGTAATTGTCAAATAAGCTGACCTGGCCCATTATATTTTTCATTTTTTTACCAGTGCTGTTTTTTTGCAACTTCATTCATTTTTCTAAACTCATAATTGGCCTCCTTAAGAAAATAAAAATCAATTTCTCTTCTCTTGTCAATATTGTTCAATTCTTGCTTTTTGCACTTGGTAAATCCAGCACTTGATTCAACGGACAATATTTGAGTAATAGTTCACTTGATCGTGAGCGTCATGCATTGTCGGAGCTGAATTTCCTTAATTT
Organism: Dirofilaria immitis; assembly: GCA_024305405.1. Classification (NCBI taxonomy): domain Eukaryota; kingdom Metazoa; phylum Nematoda; class Chromadorea; order Rhabditida; family Onchocercidae; genus Dirofilaria; species Dirofilaria immitis. The sequence continues at coordinate 8,297,332 of JAKNDB010000068.1, forward strand.
TTAGAAATATGGTCAGAAGAGACAAGGACATCAGATACGGCTGAAAGGGGCCTATACTCCAGAAGATTTGCCGCTCATTCGATACATCGATTATGGATCATTAGCTAGTGAAGATAGCCGGCTGCATTTCTTCACTAATATATTCAGTAAATCTAATGAACTTAGTATGGTTTGATTTGTGTTCAATTCTTGCTTTTTGCACTTGGCAAATCCGGCACTTGATTCAACGGACAATACGCCTTACTTAAATTTACATCTAAAGATGATTAATTATTTTTTAAAAATATTTTAGACTCAGTCTCCTCCACTTGCTAATGTTTGTGAGCCTAAGTCGTTCGATAAAAGTATCTATCCACGCAACTGAACATTATTAGGCGGTCCTTTGTAGTCTTTTCAAATTAGAAGTAATCCTCTCCAATTCATATGCAACATAACTCAAAAAAATAAATACATTAAAAAAAAAAGGAATAAAACCTATTATAAATTGATGGAATACAATTTCCCACCATTATATATGTAAATGACATCATCATAGATCTATCTTTTAATGTAAGACAAGAACTATGGACCATTCCTAGATCCGTTCATTGCTTGGCACTGGAATCCTGCATTGCTCAAGCCAATAACCAATAATTTGAGAATTGGTGATCATAACTTTGGATATTTGATGGAGGTGCATGATTAATGATAATATAATATTCATTAAGTAGAATTAAATAAAACCTGTACCACGACAACGTTCACAAGTGGATTGCATATAATATCCTCCCATCCATTGGGTTTTGTCCCATTACATATAGTCTGGAAAACTGAACTGGGTCTTGAACAAAATTTCGACCAATGCACAGGACCAAATCAAGCAACTATAAATCTTAAGATCACACCTACTTATCTCGATACCAATATGATTAGAAGACTCACTCAAAAATAAATTATCATTTCCTTGCACGTTCAATGAAGTACAACAATGTACGTGTAAAATGGCGACGAGCTTTTCGCCACTGTTGGTGTGCCAGCACATTTGAATATCACCGACTTAGAGACGTATAACTTTTAGAACTCTATCGAATCCTTTTCCTGATCTTTCAAATATTCTATAAAATATTCCAACTGAAGGAGTGAAACTAAGATGAAAACTAATTTTAGGGAGAAGAGCAGAGAGTTTAAAGAGATAGTACTATATTTAATAAAAAAAGGTCGTTAATAGTTATTGCAATAGTAAATAAGAGAATCTAATTTGGAGAGATGGAAAAGGCAGAAACTGAGAGAAATAACACTGCATTGCTAGGACTCTGTCCTTCTCACTTCTCATTCCTTCCATCCATCTTCGAGAGTGGGAAGGAAAACTGTAACTATGCGCTTGACTGCAGTAGACCGATGGGATCCCGTGGTAGCTTTTAGGCTTTCCAATTTTGGTATTATTTGGTGGAGTCTTAATTTTTTCTTGGGTATCCTAGAGAATTCCGTTATCTGTCCGAGATTTCTTCAATACATATATTTTTCTTTTATGTGATCTAGGAAATTTCTGCTTCCAATAGTGTGCGCTTTGTGTCTTCACTTTGCACAGCGTATATGATGTGGAAGATATCATTAGTGATTGATCTAACTGTTAGATCAGTTTTTCGAGATATGCTGAATAACATCATGGTTGAGTATTCTGGACGATCTTTAAGTCCTTCTCGATAGAGACAACAACTCTCATTTCGCAGATTGTTAAGAATGATCTGAAAACACTGGTAGTGGAATTTATCGAATATAGTGTATGAAGGTTGGGCAAATATATCTAAAAATTCTTTATTACAGTGTGCTGCACACCAACAACAGCTCGATGATACCTATAGGTCGAGGTCTATGTCGACTAGTCACTCGATGCTTGATCCAACATCATCTTTCTATTCAGTGTGCTCCGATACCACTCGCCATCAGTTGCTTCTGCACCAGTAAATAATTCACATTTATTCACATATAATACCAACTTAGAGGAAGATCGCATTGCATTTTTAGTTATATCGATTTTCAGATGGGCAGCGGAATATTTTAGTAAAGCAAATATTTGGATTTCATACGAGCAGTATTAGGTGCAAACGCGACTATTATGAGATTTTGGGCCTAAAGAAGGGAGCATCGGCAAAGGATATCAAAAAGCATATTATAAGGTTTGCGATATTATTGTGTTTCAGATTTGTACCTTAGTCTTTTCTTTTTGGCAGTACACCGGTATGTTTCAAGTAAAAATGTTTTTCTTTTCTAAATTCAGCTGGCCAAACAATACCATCCGGATGTGAATAAAAGCAAAGATGCCAATGCTCGATTTCAGGAAGTATCTGAAGCTTATGAGGTTAGTTTATGAATTAATTTTACATGCTTCAATAATCACAAATTGTTACAATTCTAAGAAAATTAAGAACTGTAATTGACATTCTGAATAGATTTTATTTGGCCCGTTTCGAATCTGAAGTTTTTTGAGGTACTTAGTGATGATCAGAAACGTGCTCAGTACGATCAGTTTGGCGCAGACCCATTCCAGCAACGTCAAACAGCTGGAGCGACAAGTTATGATACAGGTGGCTGGCAATACCAATCAACAATTGATCCGGAGGAGTTATTTAGGAAGATGTTCGGTAAGAAATTATAAAACATAGTTGCAACTTGTAACATTTTAATCTGGCTCTGATTGTTACAAAAGAGTAAAATGCTAAAAACCTTGCTTTATTAACTTCCCTATCCATTAATTGGTATCAGTAGCGACTGGATGATTACAATTTCAGGAGGACGAAGTCCATTTTCTGATTTTACAAGTGGTTTTGGCGATTTTGCGGATTCGGCAGATGGCTTTGAATCATCAGAACAGCATATTTTGAACATATCATTCGAAGATGCAGCTCGCGGGGCTCAAAAATCTATGAGTATAAATGTTGTGGATGATTGTCCAGCGTGCTTCGGAAAGGAGTTCAACCGGGTTATAAAAAGTATTTCTTTCCAGTTGTTATTCTATTCCTACTTTTCATTAGTGAAAAGTGATGTTATTTGGAGTGCTAACTGTGTCTTGCGTTTTGCAAACAGTAGTTCTTATCAGTTTTTTTAGAAATATGAGCCTCTCATTTAGTACGGAACCAAAAGTAGAATTTGCTTATGTCAAGCAAGGTAATTCTTTAATCAACATCTTTCTTAATTTCAGGTTTCCTGTCCATATTGTAATGGGACAGGTTATGTCACGCAACAGATGGGAGGGTTTTATATGCAATCCACTTGTGGACGTTGTCGCGGTACAGGTTCTTATAATAAAAATCCATGTTTGCAATGTGAAGGACATGGCCGAACAGTTCAGCGGCGTACCGTAACCATTAATATACCGGCTGGAATAAATGATGGTGAAACTGTTCGAATGCCTGTAGGAAAAGTCAGTTTTAAATGTTTTTTTTAGAAGAAATCACAGTGGTTTCATCATCACTTATATTCATGATTTGTTTTAGTCAACAATCTTCATCACCTTCAAAGTGGCTCCCTCGTCACGTTTCCGGCGCGATAAATATGACATTCACTGTGATGTTGAAATATCTGTTGCGCAAGCAATTCTTGGAGGCACCGTCAAAGTACTTCATTTTTTTTTTTTTTTCAAAGCATAATATGAATGCAGTTATCTGCAAAAAAATCAAGGAGAAAGAGAAACGAAAAAACAAAAAAGTTATGAATAAAATAGAGTTATTATAACTGAAAATAATTAAGGAAAAATCATTAGTAAATTACAATTCAAGTATGAAACTAAAAATTTGCCTTCCATGAGAATGATTTCATAAATTTTCGAACAATCTATAATTTTGGAATAAACTAGTATAATTGCAATAATTTCCCTTAGCTTGAGAAAACAGAAAAACATGCAAACTAGTTGGAATTAGTAATAAAATAATATTGGAAATTAACGGTAAAATCGACACTGAAAAGATGGTGAAAATAAAGTAGAATTAACGGAAAATCCCATTATGTTCTAAATTAATTCATCATATATGATATGCTTAATTTCGATTGCCTTTTAGGTGAGAATGTGACTTTTATTTACGAGAATTTTTCAATTTTGCACTGAGACTGAAAAAGAGATTAGGATATTTCAAAGCTCAGCAATTTCAGTTGTATTGTTTTACTGATTTTATTAGGGATATAGCATATGTATTCTTCATCGAAATGTTCTCAGTTAAACTGGATCCAATTTAACTAGATATTTCGTGTGAAATGTTGTGTTATATTCTTATAATGATGAAATCATACAGGTGCCGGGAATAAAAGAAGATACATTTATACAAATACCACCAGGAACTGCATCACATACGAAAATGCGTTTGACAGGTAAAGGAATAAAAAGTTGAATTATGCGGGACATGGAGACCAGTATATAAATATCAAGGTTAAAGTACCAAAGTAAGTGATTATTTAGCTCTATAAAATATTATTGCCATATAACAGTGGATTTGTTCAATTATTGCCATATAGTAGTGGATTTGTTCAACTTTGAGATAAGAGTAAGCGAATTCGATTAGAACAGATTAATAATATCGTGATGAATTGGTGAAAGATGATTGCTGCGAAATTTTCATTTTACTTTCGCAAAAAAATGGTTTTATTGGAAATTTTATCTAGTTTAGCGTTCTTCCTAATCCGAATCATTTGTTATTAATTTTTTCAGACTTTTAACAGACAAACAAAAGGCACTGATACAAGCTTGGGCTGAGTTAGAAACTGACACTCCAGGTACGATACAAGGAATAAGTAATACTGTCGAAGGTAGGTTTTCTATTTGCGATTTTTTTTTATCAGGTAGCTTTATATTTTATTAGTTGAATTTTTAAAATATATAACAATAAATTCAACTATTGAGCAACTAATCTTCACATTCAAAAAGTTACGAGTGACGATTCCTTATTTTCCCAAATGGATAAAGCGGTGCTTCTCCATTTTGACTTCTTTAGACACTGAAAGAAAAAAGCTGAAGATGGGGCGACAGTAGTGGATGTTAATGATGGAGGAAAGAGAAGTCAAAATGGGGAAGAAGAGAGGTATAGCAAAGAGACGTTTTTAAAACGACTGAAAACGAAATTTTTGGATAGAATGAGTTTAGAAGGTACGCTGTAGAATTTCTTGACAGAAAATGTTAAACGAAATTATTTAGAAAAACGAACATCTTCAATTTCATATATAATATATTTTTTCAGGTCAAAAAATAGCCGATGATGAGACTGGTTATAGTTTAAAAATTAGAGAAATTTTGAGAAATTCGAAGAAAAACATTCATCTCAATCGGGCAATTAGGATGATGATAATGATGAGGATTTAATCGAAAAGAAAAAAAATCCTATTTTGTGAAGCAATGATAATATCATCATCTAAAAAATTTGTTTATTTGCTCCAGTTTAAGACATATGTTTTCTGAGGGGCTTTTAAATGTTCCTTCTCTTTTTATTGGACATTTGAAGTGGTTCCTGAAGATTTGTTTATGTAATAGTATTATATAATGAAACTTTTTCATGGGTTATTTGATTATGATACTCCTTTAGTCCTTTATTTTGTCTTTTTTCCTAGAAAGGCGAATAGATTCAATTTTTTTATGCTTTCAGTTTGCATTCATCAACTCTAGTGCTATTAAACATGAAATCCCTTTGTTACATACATTTTTGTAGAACAAAACTTTTGAAACATTACAGATGATATCATAATGTATATAGTCATTCATCAGCTACTGTTTTTACGTCAGAAGTTTTGATGGTAACTGTAACGCTATTTTTTCAATTAACGGTGTAAATAATATTAAATGCATGAGCTCAGTATGCTGCACATCAAAAAAGTGAAAAAGGAAGAGCAGCGCAGGAATATTTAGCTTCTCCAATCGGACAATATTGTATTAGTTAGAAGTAAAAATAATTGAAATAAGGGAAACAATAATATTAATATTGGTAAATATAAGCCATTCCCTTTTTTCTTAATTGTTTGCATCTGATGTGTAAGATCTATAATGGAACGACTGAATCATTGCAAAGTTCAAGTTGGTATACTGGAGATAGGGAGACCGTTGTTGAAATCAGCATTATGGTTTGCTGATCATGAAGGCTCTTAAATGTTATTGTAATTTTTGAATTCTCTGAATCTGCAATAAAAAATAATTTGGCTATTAAAAACTTTTAATTCAAAGAAATTGTGATATTAGTAAGTTGAAGCCTTCAATTTTCTTTTATTAGGGCACCCCATTGCTCTAAAATTCTGAACTCTTGTAGATTTTTAATCATTATGAATTTTCAGCTGCTGCCGACAGACTGTGATGTTATATCAGTACTGCTTTCAGTATTAATAATATTATTATTCGCTTTTGTGATACTTAAAGATTCATTATTTATATCACTACTAGCGATAATTGTATCACTTTGAAACTGCGAATCTGAATCTCTCGTTGTTGCATTTAATTCATGTGTTAAAATCTTATCAGAAGATAAAACTAACACATTCTGCTCATCTGATTTTGATGTAGAAGCCCAGGGAATAGTTGATATGACTGATTCGGATGAGTCATCGTTAGTAGACTCATCAACTTTCAGCATAGTTAATGTTTGATAAACAATTTTTTGTGATTTGTGTTTAAGTTAGCGATTTCTTCAATTTCAGGAATTGGTGTTGTAGAAATATGCTTCAAAGATAGCGTGTTGCTTTGATTTTCAATTCTGTTCAATATTGTCGGATTAGTATCACGTACTGCAGATGTCTCAGTATTGAAAGTTTCATCCAATGGCGGAGTAGTGAAAGATTTCATCGGATCTGTTATCTGTGATGCTATAATACTTGAAATTTTATCTTCACGATTATCTGAAACCATGTCATCAGATTCTATCTCGAATCCTTCAAAATCTTGCGATATATTTGGAATTTGGATATTCTCTAGAGTACTAATTGATATTGCATCTTTTCTTAAAGTTCGTGGTGAAAAAACGCCATCTTCTGGAGATAAGCTATGGTGATAATCTTCGATAGTTTCCTCCTGATTATTGATAGTGTTGGCCTGCATGAATCCATTGAAAATTGGCGTAGTTTCCGTTTCCGGTTGAAAGTTCATTTCATGCGCATTTGTTAACGCTAAATTTTCCATGCTAAATTCTTTTTCTGATATTGCATCATCTGTTGGTAATGGGAGATTATCATGATCTGAATACAAATCATTGTTTGTTTCATTTACATCATTTGGAAAATCATCCATGAAAGTAGTTTCATTATCAATATTGAAAGTGATTTTTGATGAATCTTCTCCTTCCTCTGGATAATTTACTTCATCTATAAGTAGATAACTATAATTCCTGTTTGCTCGATTAATATGTGATGAAAACTTGGGATCGAATGATGAATAAGGTACTGTTATGTTGAATACAGCCGTTGGTATTCCGATTGAGGTTACAATATTAGTTTCGTAGTCCGCAGCTGTTGTAGTTTCAATTTCTTTTACTACCTCATTTGTAATTTCAGGTATAACAGTAGAAGGTTCAGTAAATACAATGAAATTTTCCATGCTTAAATTCGAGCTTTCATTTGCTTGACTGGAAAAATCAGAAATTTCGTGATTACGAAATATTAATGGCTCAATAGCAAAATCATCTTTTATAATGGTTCCATCTTCGGTACTTTCAATAACCGACGGCATATCTGATGATTGGCCACTACTTGTATCTGAGGTGAAGTTGAGCCTTGCTTCATCTGATAACATCGTTGTTGGAATTGTTGATAATTCAGAATCCTCAAAAAGATTATTTGCAGTTTGTGATGAGCTCATTGTTTGTACTATCTCCGATGTTCCAGTAGACGAAAATAAACCATTTGAAGTATCAAATCGTTGCTGCAAATTATCTGTCAACAATGGTTCATGTGTCATCACCAACGGTTCTTCATCATTTAATGATACGGAAGTTCCGGTTAATGTTTCTGATAAATGTATTGCATTTTCGGAAGAGCTGCTTGTTAAGATTTCTGATAAGTCGGTAGGAAAAAATAAATTACTTTTTCTAAAGTAAATTGTTCCGTATTTTTATCAGTTGTACTAGAAAGTATATCTTCTTGAATAAATGCTTCTACAGTATCAGGATTGATTGTCAATGTTGAACTTCTGGCATCGGATGAATCTTCCGAAATAATCTGAGGTGCTTCTGAAAATGATGTTCTACTATCTACCATTATTGTGCTGCCCTTAAGCTCTGTTAAATCCAAAATATGCGAAGAACGATTTAGATTACTTTTTATTTTTGGTTCACATGATGGTCATTTCTGGAGGTAAAGATATTTTCTATTAACTCGGAAACGGTGCTTTCCTTATATTCTGGTTTGTTTTCTTCCATTCCAGCGTTTTCTCCGTTATTTATTTCAGCAAATGATGGATTCGATTCTTTGGTCTTCGTGAATCCATTATTCATATCCGCGAAAAGGGCATTAACATTCTTTCGTGAGGAGGCAAGGTTATCAAGATTTATGGAAGTTGATGTAGGAATCAAATCCTCTGGGGAATCATCGATGCCTAATCGTGGAAGTACTGGAATAGTACTTGATTTTTCCAAATCAGTTAAATGAGTCTTTTTTCCGAAAAATTCGTAATGCCTGGAGCGCTTTTATCCATTTCTGTTGATATCATCTTTTCAGCGCTAACTGTTGTCTCGTCTATCACTGATGCTTCTTTATTTTTCGTAGAAGTGTAAATGCTATCATTCACGACATCACTACTCGAACCTCGTAGTAATAGCGATGAAACTGAAGTTGATGACAGCAATGGTGGTGACAATAATAGTGATAATGTTTCAGTTGAAGCTTTTAATTAATGATTACCTCTGGCATAGAGATAATAATTCGCATTGTGATGAACCATTTTTAAATTTTTGGAAAGTGTTTGGGAAATAATTGTCAAGGAAATTTTCTCTAACGGTTGTTGAATGATATGCAATCGTTGAATAAATGGATAAAATCTGGTAAGCCCATTGGTTTGCCCACATTTACAAAGCAAATTCTACTCTAAGAAGTGGAATTTCATATGAATATTAGAAATACTTATAAGAAGGGATAATTTGCAGTAATATTTCACATAGTTGTATGAGAAAATATCAATAGGGAATTTACGAAAAGTGAGAATAAATAAAATCAATATCTGAATACAATAAAAAAACAAAGCCAAAAACCTAAGAATTTACAATTCTTTATTCAATCATAAACTAAAGCCTTTTCCAAAAAAATAGAAACAAGTTTCCTTACCTCTACCATACTACAACTTACGCCCCTTTAGGCCATTGACGGATGGTTTGTACCACTTTATTTATTAAATTCATTATTACATTAAGAAAAAATTACTTTCTTTTCCAATTTCAACAAAAAAATTAAAAATTAATCCAAAGAAAATTAACAATAGTAACACATGAAAAATAAATCCATAAGCCAAATATATATCTGTTTTAAATGTATAAAACACAAAGCATTACCAAAAAGTAAAAACTAAACAATCATACATGCGCCAACAAAATTCACTATAAAAGAGGGCTCTCCAAAAAAACACATATTCCAAAGAAAAATCTAAAGTCAGTCAATATTTTTTCGGTTTAAACAAAACTTTACTCCCGAATTAATAAATTTTGATTACCTGGGTACTAATCCAGTTCAAACACCAAATTTTCAATATTACAAAAAACATAAATAAATTTAAATATTTTACAAAAAAACATAAAACAAAAAAACAAAAAAATCGTAATATTACAACAAATAGAGTTAAAAATTAAAATGTATAGCCGATTATTCTGGAACATCAATAAAACAATTAAAAAACTACCAGTGAACAAAAAATTACACACTCGATAAACTAAAAATAAGTAATACTATCTTAATACAACTAAAACCAAAATCAAACTTAATATTATAAAAAAATAAAACATAACCTTATCAAAACCATACCCTTAACACAAAAAAAAAAAACAAAAAAATTAAAAAAATACAATACAAAAAAGTAAAAAAAAAAACAAATACAAAACATTTACCTTAAAACAACAAATTAAGAACCTCAAACATATAATAAACTAAATATAATCCCCCACATTCATTCCAAAAACGTCAATAATCAATAGACATATCATAAGCCTGAATATGATACCAATTAAAATTAAACAATTTAATACGAAAAAAAGATGATCCAAAATATTCATCTGATCAAATTATTCAAATTTATTCGCTGCGACTTTTTCCATATTTTGAGAGAGTTATCGCTGCATATAAAAAGGCATCCATGTTAATCGTTTCAATTTAAATATTTAAAATAAAATTATTAATATTACTTGCAAATTATACGATACAATTCATCATTAACAGTGTTATTTGCTTTAGATTTGAAGTTATAAATACTGATTCCCGAAATAGACACGACTGGTTCCTTCCGAAAAATCTTGAAGGAAGTATACCAGCTTTAGATCATAATGTAAAAACTCGTTATATGGCTGGAAATTTACATTAAAAAAAAAAAAATAATAACAAAAACTGATTCTCTTCATATATTTCGTTTCTAAAACATTCCCAGAACTGGCAAACAGAAGATAATATTAACTTATTTCAATCATATGATTTATTGTATTTCTTTAAGCTAAGCCAAAAACATATTATGATCAGAGTTAAGTAAATGGGAATTATAAATAGTAAAGGATACCAGTCACTTTTTATGAATGTTAAAAGTATAAAATTGCAGCTAATGACCGATTCCCAAGTAATTATAGAATATTTGAAAGAACGTAATTAAACTAAAATCAGTACACTGATTAATTTTTATAATTCCATCCGTATCCGTATACTTGTCGCGAATTATTCAGTCGTGGAGTGGATTATTAGTCAAATACCATTAGTGTTTTAAAGGAGTTGATTTGTCATGTTAGTTAATCAGCTTACCGCGGTTCGTTGAGATAAATTGATTTTGAATTGTGTTGCGTTGAGTTGAATTGAATTGGGCTAGTTGGAACTGTGTTGAGTCCACCGATCGTAAAAAATTTTTATTCGTCAAGATATCTGTTTCGTTATATAATAGTGTTTATATGGATTAGGAAGTAGGAGTGGTTTTTCTATTTAGCAGTGGCTATTAAGACTCAATTAGAATCTAGATAAAATCCAATGAGAAGATTAGGATGAGAATTTGGACAAAAATGTGAATTTTGGATAAATATTATAAGCGATTGCTAACAAAGAGACATTTTCCAAATAGTATGAGCTCAGATAAAAACAAATACGCGTGAGAACCTGAGAAATGTAAAATCGGTCAAATGATTCATAATATTGTTGACATTTATTTACAATGAGAAATTTATTTGATCATTCATTTGGTTGGAGTCTAGCGAATGCGAATTCGCGACACTCCCAAAGAGATGAGAGAGGAAGAATTAGTGTGACATTTTGACCGAGAAGTCTTCATATGTCGCAGTTCTTTTGGACCTTCGATTTCCACCAGCTACTGGTCCTTCTGAATCGTCTTCTAGAAGATTTTTTATGTTGCTGAAATCGCTATTAATTTCCAGTGGGCAGAGCATAATAAATTTTTTCCCTTAAATTAATGCACTTTTCAGCATCTTAATTATTTAAAAATTCCCTTAAAATTTGTTAAAATACAGTTATTATAATTGGATAAGGGCTTATTATATCACTCATTGCTTCAATGATGCAATAACCTTAAGAGATAAAACAAAAATTGATACAATTCTCATCTGATGAACTAACTATAGTTGCAATAAAGAAAGACATAACAAAATATACCAAGAATAGATGAATCTTCTTGCATTGGGCATACGGTCACACCAAAATATCCATCGTTTTGAATAATAAGCTTTCTTGCTCGTAAACTTTCTAGCATTATTGCAAGCGATAAGATCAGGCTTATATTCATATTCAGGTGTTGCTATCACCAATGGCTGGTTGGAAGAAATATATGCGAATAATTTTGCCTCACATCGGTCTAATTATTTTATCCTTATTATACACTATTGGCGGCGCATTTGCATTCTATTATTTGGAACGGCCCCATGAAATTGCCGTAAGACGCGAAAGCTTGAAAGATATTTCTACTCAAAGAAAACTTATGCTTGATGAATTATGGGTTATGCTGAACGATGAATCAGTTTCAGATGGTATTATAGAGAGTATTTTAATAAATTAGATGCTCCTTAAGCAAAAGTTGAACATTAAAGTTGGGAAGCTTTAAATAGAAAGAAGTGAGGAAGTGGAACTAAATATTAAAGCAAGCTATCATGTTATTAAATTTCCTGCTTGCACCGATTTTTATTTTTTGGGAATACAGTTGACTAATGGTGGCATTTGATATTAGCTTGGTAGGAATATATAAAATATATGCATATTCTATTTCAGCCATATCATTACTTACGTATTCTTTACAGAGGAAATTAAACGTCTTGCCATCCATCACGTGGACAATGTGACACGAGTATTGTTCGAAGCCTTTGGTACACATTACATTAGTGCCTCTCATCTACGAACGAGCACTGCATCATCTTCAGTTGATGAATTTATGGAAGAGGAATACAGCTGGACCTTTACAACAGCGCTTTTCTTCACAGCTACTCTGCTGACGACAATTGGTAAGATTTCATGAATATTTTTACAAATTGACTTTCTCGATTTTTTTCTGGCTCATTAAAAGCATTTATTGTAGGTTATGGCAATTTGGTACCAATGACATTTCAAGGGCGCATGTTTTGCATCGTTTATGCTCTATTCGGTGTACCGCTTATACTTATTACTGTTGCTGACATTGGCAAATTTCTAAGTGAAAATATTGTTTGGCTGTATGCAAAGTATGTCGCATAATGAAAAGATCTAAGGGTGGGATGGAGCTATTCAGTGCGAAGTAATGAATAGTAATTTCAGAGATGTAATTCTGAAATATGACGCCTTCCCAGCATTCTAAAATATTATAGATAAGAAAATAAAGATAATTCATCCATAGATATGTAGAAGCGAAAAAAATATACAAGGAGAAGAAAACTACCTGCATCAAATCAGTGATCAATGAAATGAATGGGACTGTGAAAGATCAGTTAGTACAAGTGAGTTATACCATTAATTAGAAACAGAATCTGAATCATTTTTTTATATTTTAACAGTTACAGTTCGGATTGGAAGAGTATATCTCGATACCAATTCTTCTGATCGTTGGAATGCTGCTTGGTTACATCACAATTGGAGCTGTTTTACTTGCTTCGTGGGAACATTGGGATTTTTTTCTGGTTTCTACTTCTCATTTATTACTATGACTACGGTTAGTCTATCGCCATACTTTTTGATATCATATCACACTTCCATTTCTCATGGAAATTGGTCGTCTTAGCAAATGAAGAAAAAGATTATCGAAATAGCTAAAGACGATAAAGTGAGGGAATTTTGAAAAATATTTGGTTTAAAAAATCGATCACTCCGGTTATAAGAATTCTCCTTCAGATATTTTTTGATCATTTTCTACTTAGTGAAAAATTCCAATCGAATCCTTTATTTGACAAGGTGAAATAAATTTTGTTAAACCAGATTTATTCAGGTCGGGTTTGGCGATATCGTGCCAGTCAAGCAAGAATATTTCCTGTTCGACCTTTTCTACATTATTGTAGGACTGGCCATAACGTTCGTTTACTTGATACATTCTTTTTCGATTTCTAATGAATATTGATAACTGAATTATATACACTCAAAATGAACTTCTACAGGACGATGTGTATTGATCTGGTTGGAATTCAATATATTCGCAAGATTCATTATTTTGGACGAGCCATTAAAGATGCTCGTTATGCCCTGGTGAATGTTGGTGGAAGAATGGTACATGTTCCAGATTTAATGCGATATGCATCCGTTTTACATCACGTATATCTTCTTTTATTTCTGAATCAAAGAGACAATTATTTTGGTTATCTTTATTTTGACTCTATACTTCTAGTTAATTGAAGAACTCTTTCGAAATTGAAACTCAGAATTTTATTAAGAATTTGGATTTGTAATTCTTATAATTCTCATCTATGTAATAAGGCGGCTGAGGAATGCTACTAACTTCTGAGCTTTAATTGAAAATAATATTTAGTATGATGTGATGACATACGATAGTGATCAAACGTAATTGTCAAATAAGCTGACCTGGCCCATTATATATGAGCATATATTGAAATGAAAAATTGAGCATAATATTTCAAATCACATCGCATGTCATCAAACAAATTTATTAGCATATCAAAAAGGAGAAGATTGGATAAAAGACCTTTTGGTTGAATGATAAAATAAATAGTCTAGATCAGGCTAACATTTCATGGTAATATATTGGAATATTCTTGACATTGATTACTAGAAGCAAAAAATGAAACGAAATGACAAAAAAATGTGATGCAATTATTCAATATGTAAAGATTCTTGTAGGTCGAATTAGCCGTCATCGGCAGTTAGATTATACGACCGATGAATAGAATGGTAGTAGATTGCCAAGTGATGGCAAAAGATACGGATGGTCTGCATGAAACAATTTTATGGGCGCAAACGTTATTGGAGCACTACGCAAACGCATTTCTATTGCAGAAGCTGAGGTTGCTTCAGTACCTTCTTCATTCACCTGAAAATGAACCATTTGCTATTGTATTTTTACAAAAAGTAATCAAAGACAGCTGCCTGAGGATGCAAATTTTTTTTCTGACTTATATGTTTTATTTCTCTGATATTATCTCGGGTTTTGTGAGCCTAGACCTACACTTAAATTATATCACTTGAACTTGCTTTCGAACAAGAGTAAGTTTATTATCGCATTATACTTACGTAAGATGCTTTAACACTTTTAAAATACAACTTTTAGGATCCACGTATAAATAAATGATATTCGTATAACTTTTACGTTTCTAAATCTTTTATGCTTATTTATATAAATTAAAGGATGCAAATAATAAAAGGATCAAAAATCGTGAAACTTAAATTGATTAAGATCACTACAAAAGAAGTGAAATGTTAGAGAGACTGTTGATTGCATGCTAATAATATATTGCACTTCCTTTTTGTCTAAATGAAATGAAGCAAAAAGGAACACTTCACATTTCATGCGTTAGATTCACGGTCCGTTCACAAATGCCATGTCTCAAACGGATGGACATTAAGTGAAGCAACATCATATCAAGTAATAAATGCAGAAATCTACTTTTTCAATTTATTAGAAATTAAAAATAACTGACCTCGATGAAGGATTTATGAAGAACAGCGTTAATGTAAAGAGGTAGGTCAGTAATACCTGTGAAATTGGCTGCACTGGTAAATGCATCGTTCATACCCATCTCTTTTAAAGAGTTAACTAATTCAACCTTTTTTTCTATCTTAAATTTTGGCATTTCTACCTGAAATGAAGCTTGCAGTTCGATATGCATAAAAGAGCAATGGAATATAGTATAACGAACAAATTTAATTATTAAAGAATTTCATACATAGCTAAACCTCTTTAACTCCATTATCGAAATTGGGAAAAATTTAGACAGAAAAAGACGTGGAAGGATAAGGCTAAATATATTTGCAGCTCTTAGTTTCATTTTCCTCCTTTTTGATGGACGGACCAAACAAAAACTGCAGGTTTTTTATAATATTTATTAGTTTAATAACAGCAATAATTAGCTCAACAACAATAACTTTAACAGTTCAAATGTTTGGTAAACTTAAATTTCACTTCACCTGAATTTGAGTTTCAATGCAGCTCTGTATGTAATCAAGTAATCTTTTCCCAGTAAGATTCTTCTCGATATCAAGCAAACCAGACTGTTTTTGAGGAAGTACGATATACAAGTGTATTTCATCACCAGAATATGGTATTCCAAGCACTTGTATATTATCATCCTCGTAATATGGGAAATATCCTTCCACTGTCATCATCTCTACCTGAAATATTATTAAGATGAATCTATAAATAATCAATTTCTATTGACATTTCTTGCTTCAAGACATAGCATTACGAACTTTAATACATTAATACCTTGCAGCAAAAACAAAAGGCTTTAGTAAGAGCGTTTGTAATGAAATAAGTAGTATAGAATATTCCATTATTTGCTACGAAATAATATCATCATTAAACTAATGACCTTTTTCAGTTTATGACTATAGAAAGTTTTCTTTTAGTCATTTCTTTATTGAAAGACTTCTTCCAATTTCCTTGAAGTATATAGCGTTAATAAGTACCAACTTCGTATTCGAATTGATATCAGATTGACTAACCAAATTCTTGATTTTATCACTAGTCTGCTGCATCACCCATTTGTTAATTTCCTGTAAATGAACGTCTTGCTTGTTTGACAAAATATTGGGAAGCACAGCCATTTACAATTAAGTATCATTGAATCTAAAGCATAATCTGCTCAGAAAAGATCATCTTTTCATATCCTTTCAGCAAAATTATATTTTCAATGCCAATTTATTTTTACGAAGAAAGCAACCTTTTGAATGAAAATATGCTACTAGCGGTTTATGACATTATCGTCTAATATTTCCTAATTTATCTAAAGGAAAATCAAAAATCATTGCTTACAGCGACGGTCTTTTCAACAGCGTCCTCTTGAGTAAAATTAACTTGTTGCAATTCTCCTATATAATGAGATTTGATAATATTAAGATATGGCAACTTCAAATCGAAGTTTTGTTGGATGTAAAGGCGATTCGCCAAGTTCAGAATGTATTTATTTTTTTTTTAGCGACATTGACCAGAAAAGAAGAGAAGTATTTGTTCAACTGTTGTCTACTATGTCCTGAAATTTAAAAAATAAAACTCACTGAGCTTCATCGATTTTTATTAAAATATATATGCTGTTAAAGAGAAAGGTCATAGGAGTGTCGAAGTATAAAATTAAAATAAGTATAATTAATCCATCGATAAATTCAAGAGTAATAGGGTGACGAAAAATACCAAAATTTATGGAATTTTGGGAAAAAAAAAGGTGAAATGTTCTTTGCAGTATGACTTTTGTGGATGATTTACAAATATTTTCAAAATGTTACCTCATTGTTTTCCTAAGAAATGATGAAAATTCACCTTTACTCAGAACATTAGCCATTTGTTTCTTTGTTTTACCTTCAGCTCCAACATAGGCCATCGCTAAAGTAAGAGCAATTGAAAAGGGTGATAGAATGACTGATTCGTCATTTGTTGTTGCTGTTCTTATTAAGTTCAGTGCAAAATCAGCCTGAGCTTCATCCATCGATCCGTCTCTATAGCATGTAGTGAATAATTGAATATGGAATAATGAATTGGAAATTTGAATGATATGAATTTGAAAAGGAGGATACTGTGACATCATAATATTATAATCAGTCGTTATTAAATGATTGACAAAAACTTTTCATTCATTTTTTTTTAAATGAACAGAAACTAAACGTATCTTTTGCAGTGTTTCTGTGAACTCCTCAAATGACTTTTTCAAATATTTAGACTTAACCACACTTAAGAATCATTACGGCTTGCATATATTGAACTTCATGCCTGTGATCAATATTTTAAAGTATTTACTAAGAATCGTTTCACTATAAAACTAAAATTATAAAACTAAAGTCATCAATACTTGATTAACTAATTAATTAATTATTGAATCAGCTAAGTCAGCTAATTTTATCCTTAATCACATTGCTAAGATAACAACATAAAGGAAGAGAGAATGAAGGAAATGATGACAAAAAAATCTGTTGCTGAGTGCTTGTTCTCTTTTCAAAGAGATGTTACAGTGAAAAATAACAAAGCACATTACTGTGGCTCTATATCATTCGCTTTTTATCGTAATTCTGACTGAAATATCACGAATAGTATGAATTCGATGAGATTGCAATAACGAAAATTATTGAAAAAAAAAATTGAAATATGACTCAGCATGTATGACATGCTGAGTCATCAATATAGTAGGCAGTGAAAAATTCACCTTGTAATATCGGTGATCAAAGACTGAGCGTAGCAAGGTGATAATGAGTTGAAAGCGCAAATCAACAAAAGGATTTTGGCGTAAAGTAATATCATTCTAAAATGATAGTAGTAACAATTATATATATACACAAAGCTACTAAACAGATTTAGCATTTAAATAACTCCTTACACACTTCTTTTTCTCCATTATTATTTTCCTCAAAAAAAAAAAGAAATAATTAAGTTATCGAGAAAGATTAAGATACAGCATTAAAGGAAGAAATATAAAATGAAAAGTATTAGACTTTAACTTACTTCTAACCTTATCTACTGTTTTTTGAGGCAGACGACCACCACTCTTTTGTTTTTTAATATTTGAGAAATTAACGCGATGTAAATAATAGATCCTGTCATAGTAAGCACTATCATAATAGTAAGCAATAAATAGATTTTGAGAAGTATTATAGGAAGCTGTGTTATTCATAGTTCTTGTCCTACATAGATCTATGCTTTATTCTAACATTATTAGTTCATCATATATGATATGCTTAGATTAATGTATTTTTATAAAATCAAAAAAATTTATCATTTTTCAAAAAAGCAAATAAAAAAGTTAAAAATTAAACAGCAAAAAAATCAAAAATGAAATGATAAAAAATGGAAGGAACCAAACATTTAATATTTAAGATGATGAGATGTACGTCACAATTTTTGTGAATTTAAATCATTCATGAATACTCAT
Organism: Dirofilaria immitis; assembly: GCA_024305405.1. Taxonomy (NCBI): domain Eukaryota; kingdom Metazoa; phylum Nematoda; class Chromadorea; order Rhabditida; family Onchocercidae; genus Dirofilaria; species Dirofilaria immitis. Next base: position 8,316,000 of record JAKNDB010000068.1, read on the forward strand.
AATAATAATAATAATAATAATAATAATAATAATAATAATAATAATAATAATAATAATAATAATAATAATAATAATAATAATAATAATAATAATAATAATAATAATAATAATAATAATAATAATAATAATAATAATAATAATAATAATAATAATAATAATAATAATAATAATAATAATAATAATAATAATAATAATAATAATAATAATAATAATAATAATAATAATAATAATAATAATAATAATAATAATAATAATAATAATAATAATAATAATAATAATAATAATAATAATAATAATAATAATAATAATAATAATAATAATAATAATAATAATAATAATAATAATAATAATAATAATAATAATAATAATAATAATAATAATAATAATAATAATAATAATAATAATAATAATAATAATAATAATAATAATAATAATAATAATAATAATAATAATAATAATAATAATAATAATAATAATAATAATAATAATAATAATAATAATAATAATAATAATAATAATAATAATAATAATAATAATAATAATAATAATAATAATAATAATAATAATAATAATAATAATAATAATAATAATAATAATAATAATAATAATAATAATAATAATAATAATAATAATAATAATAATAATAATAATAATAATAATAATAATAATAATAATAATAATAATAATAATAATAATAATAATAATAATAATAATAATAATAATAATAATAATAATAATAATAATAATAATAATAATAATAATAATAATAATAATAATAATAATAATAATAATAATAATAATAATAATAATAATAATAATAATAATAATAATAATAATAATAATAATAATAATAATAATAATAATAATAATAATAATAATAATAATAATAATAATAATAATAATAATAATAATAATAATAATAATAATAATAATAATAATAATAATAATAATAATAATAATAATAATAATAATAATAATAATAATAATAATAATAATAATAATAATAATAATAATAATAATAATAATAATAATAATAATAATAATAATAATAATAATAATAATAATAATAATAATAATAATAATAATAATAATAATAATAATAATAATAATAATAATAATAATAATAATAATAATAATAATAATAATAATAATAATAATAATAATAATAATAATAATAATAATAATAATAATAATAACAACAACAGTGATAATGATAAGTCATAAAATAATTTTCAAAAAAAGAGCTGCGCAAGTTATTGTTTAAAGATTATGTCGAATATATTTTTTCAATTATTATATTGATGCAATTATGTAGAAGGGCTACAAGTACTAAAAGTAAAGAAAACAATTGCAATACGAATAATACTTCTTGCTGGCCCCTTCCACGTTAATATCTAGTAATAATAGAAATATATATCTAATACAATCTTTGATTATTAACTTAATTATGGAGAAGATAAAAAGAAGCAATGGAAATAAAAGTGATGCTAAGTAACGAAAATGTTGATAATTGACAGAATCGGAATCCAAAGTCTTGCTATAAAGGGGCAGCTATCGTAAACAAAGCGAGAGATGAATGAGTAGTTCATAAATCATTCCGAAACTACAGAAAAAAGAAATTTAGGTCATAGAAACAAGGAAGGGTCACATACAGTGAAATAAACCCTTAGAATGGATCGTTAAATATCCCGCAAATTTTGCAAATTTCATTTCCTTTTAGGCAAGCATGAAAGCCACATCAAAACTCGTGATTTAGTTATTATTGTTTTTATAACTTCAAAAATTATTATTACCATAGAAAATTCTACTTAATGAATATTATATTATCATTAATCATGCACCTCCATCAAATATCCAAAGTTATGATCACCAATTCTCAAATTATTGGTTATTGGCTTGAGCAATGCAGGATTCCAGTGCCAAGCAATGAACGGATCTAGGAATGGTCCATAGTTCTTGTCTTACATTAAAAGATAGATCTATGATGATGTCATTTTACATATATAATGGTGGGAAATTGTATTCCATCAATTTATAATAGGTTTTATTCCTTTTTTTTTAATGTATTTATTTTTTTGAGTTATGTTGCATATGAATTGGAGAGGATTACTTCTAATTTGAAAAAGACTACAAAGGACCGCCTAATAATGTTCAGTTGCGTGGATAGATACTTTTATCGAACGACTTAGGCTCACAAACATTAGCAAGTGGAGGAGACTGAGTCTAAAATATTTTTAAAAATAATTAATCATCTTTAGATGTAAATTTAAGTAAGGCGTCTTCTTCATCTGCTTCAAAAACTTAAATTTAAATTTAAAGTAAATGCATATAAATCCAAATAGTTTCATCGATGAATTCTAGCAAGATTAAAATGTGACTAGGATGAGCAAAGTGATTCAGCAGATGCCCAGCGGATGATGTCAGCACAGATCTTAAGTATGTAGTTTCGAATTGATTTTGAGAGAAGTGCAGTGTTTTGAAGAAGATGATGATATACGTAATGTTGGAAGAGAAGTCTTTAATCTTGAAACACTTCAACAAATTATTTTAAACAAATGATAAGAATGCGAATGCGAACTTGAATTCGAGGATGAAGTGAGCAGAATAAAGGAAGCACTGGAGGTCAATCTAACCATTTGAGCTTCTTTGACCAGGATTATCAGGGTGTAAAGTAAACATTGTTCAAAGGTTAGAGAGCAGGCATAGGAACAAATCAACATAGGGAATCGAACCGCCATCATAACATTAACAACCAACACCCACATTTTTTGGATGGAAGTGAATGAAACATTTTAGCTGGAGCAAGACAGCTACTTCTTATGAGTAGTGCTGGAGGAGCGATCTTCACTATTCATTCCCGATCCTTATACTTATCATATTCATCGTAGTTCTCTCATCGATATCATCATTGTTATGTACAGTCACTGTTATCAGAATGTGTTATTATCACACCAGTTGATATCTTTGTTTTATTCTTTTTCTTATAATGCACACTTCGTTTTGGCATACGACAACAGCTCACGAACTGAGTTATTATCTGGACAAGTAAGTTGCATAGCTTTGTGTTTTATCCATTCACTGTAATAGTTGTACTTGAACCATTCATCCAGCTAAAATTCATACATTCATCAGATTCTCGTCGAACATTTCAATATCATTATCACTGTCAACTTCTGCTTATCATTACTTCCAAAAATCTGCAACATTAACTAACAAAATCATTACTTCTGCAACATCAACTACCAACAGCAGAACTCCATTTAATATTTTATTTGGTTATGCATGCACTGGTTTCTTATAGACCTGACTCATATGTCCCAATTTTTGTCTCTCAGGTATCATAAAAGCAATTTGTTTGCATTCGCCGTACCATACATTACATGAAGTATTACACTGCCACAGATATTTTCAAAATTGCTTCAAAAATTTGAAAGTAACAAATATTGATTTTGGGATGCAATGAATGTGCAAATATTTAATGGAATGGATTTATGCGTTATACATTTTAAGTTTTGCTATACACTTTCAAATTTTAAAATATTTATTCATTTTGAAACGTATTTATGTATAATTTAGAGCTATATGGATAATAATGAAGATAGATTCAAGGCGTTTATGCTTTTAATTTAATAAAGATCAAAAATTGTACAAGGAATATGTTAGGTATGCAAGGGATACGATACAATCGATACATGCAAATTTCTCTCTTCGACTCTTGTCAAATGCAGCAGATGAAGAACTTAATGCAGTGCTGTCGCCATTATCACTGGCGATAACGTTATCTCTAACCAGTGCTGCTGCAAGTGGTATCACAAGAGTACAGATAAATGATGTTATCGCGAGAGATAACTTTTTTTTCTCTTTTCTGTATTCGAAATGAGATGATATATGTGGAAGGAAAAAATTATCTAAAAATAAAAGTGAAAAAGAAAATGAATAGATTGCGAAATTGTTTTTATCATCTGATTAATTAGCTTCTTATTTATGCTATCTATATTAATCACCTCTGCTTACCTTATCATTATACAATTTTATTTTTAGGCTTCAATAATGATGCAGTACAGAAATATTATTCATTGTTAGCCAACAGATTATTATCAGGAAATAATGGTACTGTAACAGCACCTGGTCTTTTGGTAGTATTACATCTTTGTGATCGTACTACCGTAAGCAATGCCATAATAGATATTGCACGGGATTATATGGCTGACATACTTCAATTCGACTGCGAAAATGGATCAGCCACTGTTGAGGTTAGTATTTTATGGCTGATACAGAATCAACTAAATTCTGCTCATATCTGTCTTGATATTCCAGGTGATATTTATATATAAATACCATTCAATTGATTTGTCAGTCTTTTTCAGTTTATTAATCAGTGGATTGCAAATCAAACAAAATCAGAGTTTAAAATATTTACAAGAAATGTTTATAATGTAGACTGGCATTTCATGCTCGTCGATAGCTTTTATTTGAATGCTGCTTGGCACTATCCATTTGATGAAAGAAGGACCACTACAAAGGACTTCTACGCCAACGAACACACTACCACTCAGGTATTCATTTGCATATCTTCTGATTTAATGATCAGCACATGATTGACCTTTACACAAAGCATTACCTTTTTAAACTAGTATATTTTCAGTGACAGTTTTATATGAAGAACAAAGCGAAGCACGAATTGCTGATCTTTTTCGAATTCTCAGCTTTCACTCTGATTTAAAAAAATCTATAAGGACTAGAGGTATAGACCAAAGACAGAACTTGATGAATTTCATTTCCTCAACCATTGTCATTCTCCATATAACTGTTGCAGGTGGAAATGATGTCCATGTGGGCATTTGATAAATTCAAATATACCGAAGATGCTGATGTGCAGGTTCTCGGTCTTCCATATGAATTCGATTCGAATCTTTTCCTTTATATATTTTTGCCACGAGAGAAATTTGGGCTAAGAAGCATTATACGCGAACTAACTGGACGTCGTCTTCTATTTTTGATTGCAAGATGTAAAATAGTAGATGTGGAGGTAGATATCTTAACTAAATTTCACAATAATGAGTAAAATTTCCGTTGGTACATTTATGATATATTTTTCCTTCGAACCATAATTACTTATAAGCTGTGAAAAAGTTGTCAAAATCGAATTTTGCATGAATTACGACTTTAGGAATGAATTATCCAGGTAATTAGATCAGCAAGTTTAAGCGTTACATAGAGATCAAGGAGAATAATATTGTTCAGAAGTTTGAATAGAATTTAAAATTAGAGCTAAAATTTTTTTCATATAAGAAAACTACCCAAAACTTCTATTAATACTATTTAAGGTTGAAATACCTCGATTTTCGATAGAAAATCACTTTGAACTGAATTTACCATTAGCAAGTCTTGGAATAGTGGAAGCATTTACCAGTCGAGCTGATTTTCCAGCTATTTCAGTTCAGAAGATGCATGTTTCAACAATCATTCAGAAGACGCAACTTGAGGTATTAATTTAGTAAAATTGGGTGTGAACCTTACAGTTATTCAACAAGTGTTCATTACCTCTTATTGTAGATTAATGAGAAAGGTTCATACCCGATAAACAGCACTCGCGAGATGCCAAGCGATGAATTAAGCGTTCTGTGGCAAGGTGGACATATCAAATTTATTGCTAACCACCCATTTATGTTCGTCATCACAAGAATCGATCAAATGATCCTCATAGGGCGCTATTTGAGTAGATTTAGGTAGAGATTCTTTGCCTAAATAATTACCCTTTAAAATTTCTTTTGATTTAGTTATTTCATTCTCAAATTGTTATTACTGAACGGGTTGCACACATAGTTATTTCTCTTTAGATAAAGGCACTTTAATAAATTCCTCTTCAGAATATACCTTTGTTGTGACGCATTGTTCACCAAGAAATATGCACTCTCGAAATGCTTCCCAATACTATATGATAGTACATTCGATTATGAAACCATGTGGCATCCGCTTAATTCCGTCTCATATAACTATTGCAAACTTCGCGTTCTTATATTCAACTTAAAAAGCTTGGATAACATGTATTGCCTTTTTTATAGCAAACCTTTCTTATAATAGTATTTTAGCAATTAGAAATAATCCATATTATTGAGTGGGTCCATACAGTGCCAATATCTCACATCGAATACTTTATTTATACTTGAAAAACATATGAAAATAATACCAAAGGGATCAACAATCAGTATTACCGAATAATTTATATATCATTTTCTTAGAACAACAGATGTCCATGAAAACGCATAGTATAACGCGGTTGGAAAGTCCAATAACTTGGACTATTTCTATTCTTCCTCTTCCTCGAAATATATAACGTGCATCGGACATCGTGTTGCAAAATATGAATCCCCTAGAAGAGAGAAACTCTGACATTAGATTGCTTTTCATTTAAGGCATAACTCATCTTTCATTAGCGTATTTATTTCAAAATTAACAAAAATTTTGAAAAAATGAAGTCTTGATTGAGACAAGCGAAACAAACTATATTTTTAACGTTATATGATCAAAGAACAATGCAGGCATGTTAAGGAAGTTAAATAATAATAAAAGACAAAAGAATTAACCTGATTACCAAGCCATAAAAGAACCCACTGCCATGCATCACTGCAGTAAAGTTCCTCACGTGTCAGTAATATCTTTGTACAACTCCTCATTATTAAAAGTCAAACTTCGGATATTAAACTTAACAGCTATCATATTTAACAACATTAAAACAATAGTTGAAGGGAAGCAAGAATGAAACAACATTAAAAATTTTTTTCTGATGATTTTTTTCAATCAATCCTAATTTAGAAAATAATTTAAAAATTTTTTACATCACAATCAAATAAAATAATGAAATGAATGATACTAATTAATGATCGTGAAAACTTGTTCAAAGTCTGACTGAAAGTTTGTATTCGAGAATATTGCAGTGATGCATAATTATTCAACAAGAAAAAGAACGAAAAATCTAAGTGCATAAAAACTGAAAGTTTGCGCACACTTTTAAGCAAATCACAGTGAGATGAAAACAGCATGAGAAAATCATTAATTGCATAGCAATGAAAAAAAAAGAAACGTTATAGCTGAAAGCAATCTCTATTATTCTGATGATTTCAAAGAATAAAATAAGAAGTTATCATGGAGGAATGAAATGGCATAAAGAAAGTTTAAATCCGTCGGTTGAGAAACGTAGAAATATGGCAGAATACATAGCATCGAACAAACTTTAAAAATGTTTTTGTGCACGGTGAAAAATCCACAAAAATTAGTATTACACGAAATGTCCCGAAAATCTATGGAAAAAAGATCAATGATGGGTGGTTTGATAACATTTGTGACAGAATGGCTTTCGATCCACTTCCTTGAATGTTCCCTTATTCAGCTGCCTACGACAGTAGGAGCAGCAAAAATGTTCCGGATGAAACTTCTGTCCTACAGCAAAGACACATCTACCATTAATAGGCTTCTGGCAGGTGGCGCACAGACTACCGCGCTTCTCGTGGTAGTGCATTTCGCACAATGGCATATTACCGTGCTCATAAAATGATCCTGTTTCGAAAGGCTTTCCACACTCCTAAAATTGCTTGTCAATATTTCTGCCACTACAGGCTAAATCAACAGGAGCAGCCTTGATTTCAGTTGTAATCAGTGATCTCTTTAATTATTTCTCCATTTATGGTATTCCACTAGTGGAACTACTTTTATCTTCATTATTTTCATGAAATCTACTAATCAGAATCCTAACATAACAATATCAGGAATAAAAAAAAGTTAAACAGGGATAATATTTCAATACTTAGATGACATCTTTAATAAGGAAGATCTGAATCCACTACTGCTCACATATTTATATGCCGGAGACGCATCAAAATTCGCAACAAAATTGATTGAACTTGCCAAATGGTTATTTTCGTGCCCCACTTCAAAGATGAGAGAGTTATAAGAACTCACTGAAGGAAAAAAATATTCAAAAAGTAATACACACTACTATTTTTGCTGAATCAAAAGCTTTATTATTTACAAATGCAAGGAAAAAACAACGATAGAAGCAAAAAGCCTTCACACTTCAAAATTTGTTAAATTTCAAATGAAATAATTCCTAAAAATTTACCTGGCAGATAAAGCACTCGGGATGCCAATGGGTGCCGAGAGCTGTTATGAAATGCATTTTGATCGGATTTTTACAACCATTGCACTTTGGTGCAAACATTCGAAAGAAATCCGTCTTGCAATAAGGTTGTCCATTCTGCAAAGCAGAATACACATCCTAAGGACAAAAATCTTGTTAGTCTTCTGATATATGCTCAAAAGAAACGTAAAATGAAATACGATACAATATATATCACTTGCAAACGAAAGAAAAATCGACGTTAGTCGATATTAAGAGACATCTAAAAACAAAAAAATAACATAGTAAACCTCTAAAATATATTAAAACATTTGCTAATGAGAGCATTGTGAGAAGTTTAATAGGAATGATATTTATACGTGCTTTTAATTGAATTCATCCAAAATTTCAAGCGTCGGAGTTTGGCATAGAATTTGAAAAATACATGTAAATTCAATATGAAAATTTTTATCCTTTCATTTACTAAACTATCTCACTTTTTCGTGGAATCCTTCCTCGCCAAATTGCTGGCCACATTCTGCACATATAAAATGCTCTGCGTGAAATGTTTTACCAAGTGCTGTCACACATCGCTATAAAAAAAAAAGGATAGGTTGCTTAAAAATAGTAACATTTCAGATTAGAGTTAGAAAAATCTGATAACTAACATCCTTGATTGGCCCATTGCAATATGCACATCGAGGAGAAAACATATTATGGTAGTCATTTTCACAGTATGCTTTACCGCCTCGCTCGAAGAAATTCTGATGTCCCAGCTCTTCCCACATTGACAACACACATAGTGTTCTGGATGCCACATTTTGCCCAACGCTATGACTACCTGTAATTACTTACTGTCAGAAATGCTAACAAGCAAAAATCCGAATCTTAACACCTTTTAATACAAAATAATACCAAAGACTCAAAAAGACTTAGTTATATTTTGCGTTAAATTCAAGGCAGACACGTGGTATATTTTTAAATTACAATTAATATAGACATTTTGTCACAAAATTAAAAAAAATTAAATAATCATTAAAAAAATTAAATAATATCATTAAGTATTGAAAAAAAAATGAAATGAATATTTATAATATGTTTTTCACTTTCAAATATTTTCTTCATTATTTTAAAATTCTAATAAAATCTGTTGAAAATATCGTCAGCGTAATTCCATACACTGATCTGAGTAACAATAAGTGGAGATGCAGGAAAAGTTTAAAATTAAAAGCAAAATAGTATCTTAAAGTCTATCATTTTTAAGAAGCAATCCGTATTATATCACAAAAAGTATGAAAAAACAACTGACCTGCCCAACAATTGATTTACCACATGAAGCACAATCACCTTTAGGTATCGTGTTGATACCGTGTTTGGACATATCTTTTGCAACGTCCCTAACATCGAATCTAGCTGAAACAGATCGCCTGTCGGCGAGTTCTGCTGCAAATTATAATAATAGCACTTCTGATCTTTGAAAATATGAAGTAATTAAAAGTAAGTTAGTCCGTGACTGAAACACCATTTCCTTAAGATGTGAGATGAGACAAAGAATAAAAAGCAATAAAATGTATTTTTGGAAGTTTTTTGAGTGACAAAATAATATAGTTTATTAATCACTAAGAGAGAATGTGAACTTATATCAAAATCACGGTTCGCAAAGAAAAATATTGATTGAATGATGGGATATGATGAATGATAGTTCTATTTGTGTAAATAGTTCTAAATGAAGAATACATCAATCACTTAGAAATTGTGGATTGCTGAAGAACAAAGCAAGCAACCAAAATTATACCAAGTATTAGCAGACAAACCAGTTTCTGTATGAGTCAATAAGTTCAAGAAATTCGCTGTGCCAAATGAACATTTGTCAGTATTACTGTAGGAGGGATAAATCGAAAAACTTGAGAAATTCATCTTGCATAATAAACATAAGTACAAAATAACGGGAAAATAACCATCAACTATCAATCTTTTTCCTGTTGAGTGCACTACGGGAAAAATCCTCTTTAAAAGAACGAATAGATCACAAAAAAATAATAGACAGAATATTATACCTGAATATTACCAAATGATTGTGATAGATGGCCACCAGCATTTCTGTTGTAACTGAAACAATTTAAAAAAATATTTTTTAATGCTACATTATACATCAGACTTAAAATGAAGGTGATAACTAGTATACCGATATCTGTGATCTAGCAATTAATGAGATCCTTCATTAGGAATCAGAATTGCTATAATTTGTAAATATCAGAAATCGAGATGCTTTTTAATCTATAACTATTCATTAATCTTGGATGTTTGGACAAAATTTTTCCGAAAAATATCTACATATAATACTAATCTTCCTTTATTTGTCATCTTGTAATTCTGGAACTGACGTCTATTTTGGATTATATTTGAGCTCAACTTTCCTTACCTATCATGCTCAAGTTCTCTGAACAAGCTCTGCACCGTAGGCCTTTCCGCTTGATTTGTTAAAGAATTCGCAAAACATTCATCTGCAAAAAAAAGAAATGCTTGAAAAGTTTGAAGATCAAAAACTAAGCATGAAATGTTAGTGATAAGTTTTTTTCGTTTCTGCTTGTTCTGTCACAGAATGTAAGTATTGTCCATTATACTACGAACAGAAAGCAACAAGTCCTTTACTATGAAATTTCTTAATCTCAGAACATTTCTATAAAGCAAATGAAAAATACAAATTTTTTTTTTGTTACGAAAACATAAATATTGTGAATCAACCAATCTGATGTGAAAACTTGCTTTAAGCTTTTTCCATAAATTCATATTCACTATCTTGGGTATACAGTCGTCCTACTAACAAAAACGCGCAGAATGAACAGATATTCCATAATTATAAAAAAACATAAAACAGTACCTTCAGGACTTCTCCTCTTTTGTGAATAATCATCCAGCATTTGCTCGATATTGTCTAGGACATGAAAAGAATTGCCGTAACTAAAACTTAACTGTTATCTCGAATGACCATATATGAAAATTCGCAGTTAATTAAATTGTTATATCGAATGACTATATGTGAAATCCATAGTTAACGTGATAATAATAATAATAAGTCAACTAGTAAAAGGTTTTAGCTAATTCATAGTTAACGAATTGACTAGGGATAAAATTAATTTTAGGTAGAAATAAGCGACATAAACGTATTTCAAGAGAACTAGAACATTGGTTAAAATCTGCAAATTAAGCCGCACTGTACATATACCTTCTAGTTTGTTCTTGATAAACAGGCTCTAAATCGGTAATATTGGATGAACAACAACCATCAAATTTAGCCTGCTTCAACACTTCCGTTGTACGCTGCAGATCAGAAAGCAGAGCTTCTGAAGTAGAAATACAATAAAATTATACTCAAAAACAAACAATCTAATAAATACTAAAAAAATATTTTTAACGATAAAAAATAGACCGCTAAATTTCAACAGTATCTTTTCAAATTCATCAGCCTATTTTTGAAAATTTTTCCAAATTTATTAAGATTAAAGCATTACTAGAAGTGCGGAGAAAGTTAGTGTTCCAGAACAAGAAATTTTGCAAATACTAGCACTGGATAGCATAAAAGATACAAACTAAGCATAGATATCAACATATCCACAGAGTTAACCTTTGCTAATAGTAGCATGGAACGATAATCGATCAAAAATATCTCATCAATAATGAAGAAATTAATTAGATTTGCACAATTTGCAATAAAATAAGGCATAGATCTGAATTAAAATTATCAATATAGTTTCATTTAAGCATCATTTGTCCGATACCTACACTTGTTCTTTTTTGCTAAAAGTAACTGTTGTGCGTTAAGATGTCGTAGCAGAGATACATCATGCATGAACAAAACTTAGTGGAAATTTTAGAAATTTAGAGATCGAAGTAAATATATCATTAAATATTATGTTGTATATACCAATGATTTTGAAAGAATGAATGAGCAGTAATTTGTTCTAAAGTAATAACAAGAAATGAAGAAAAATACGGAATCCAGGAAATACAGAGATGAGCAAGTAAATTCCACTGTTCAATAGTTTACGGAAAAGGAAAATTATGTCACATCTTGAAGCAATGCAAAAACTCTAACTTGCAAAACTATTTAAAGTTATCAGCAATGAAAATTTCATTAGTGATCGATAAAGATGAAGACTTTCAAATCATTGATAACCATTAAGTCAAAAAGTGAATTCATACGCGATAAATAAAATTAACTGCAAAATTGATGTAATCACAGAAGTCCACTTATGGAAAAGAAAACTTTATAGAAAAACTATCATGTCAGTAATAATTGATTAGCAATAGCTTCATGAACCTTAATTAAAAGAAGATTCATATAGAATTATTAAAATTCCATTGGTGTACTGACAACAGATTTTCATTTGACAACAATTAACTAGTTCGCTGCTGAGTGAAAAATTCTCTCAAGAAAAAGTATGAAATACAAAAGAATACTTCAAAATCTCCAATCTTTACCAGAATGATAAAAGCATCAGTTAAATAATCAGTTTGAAAAATGAAACGATAGATCTTGATTATTTCTATGTGGAAATTTACCAGCAGAGTCAAGCTACTTTTCCCTAAGTTTAATTTATTTTTATTATCTAGGCTACATATTATTTTTATTGTTATTGCTATTGATCGCATCTGCAGCATACGCTATATATATGAAACTTTTGAAATCTAACAACTGCTATAAATTCTACATGCAATTGTAAATAATATATATGTGTGTATATGTGTAGTTCAATGACATATGCCTGCTGAAAGAATCAAGAAACTGAACAAACTTTCTATGATAACGACATTTGTGAAATATGAAAAACAATAATCTCCTTGACTTATGCAACTGGGAAGATCATATGCTAGTCAACATTTTAGCATCCTACAATGTAAATTTCTATCGCATAAAGTTATTCTTCTACTAGCAATGGAGAACAAGACAGCTGAAAGAGAAATTACAAATAAAATCAATGTAATAATAAAAATTTTGAACTGTCTATTAATTTAATTCCTCTTGAGAATGATTACAATAAAAGAACCATTTGCATAATCAGCTACATCGGCCCAAGTGACGGAAGGACGACCATTGTTGTTTGCTGATGTCGACATCTTTAGAATAATAACTTGAAATAGAATTTTTTTGTAATATAAAGCTATATTTATGTGGGATATTTCTTCAGGAGTGAGAAGTTGTTTACATTCGTATTGACTAGGAAAAAGTTATATTACATAAGCAGGTGGAACGGAGATATATAATTTCGTGAAGAAGTAGAAAATAAATGCTGTAGAATAGGTTGCACTAATAATGACAGGCTGTAGGAAATGAAAAAACAGCTGGAGAGCAAACAATACAAAACTTTATTGATTACTATTTCAAAAAAAAAAAATTGTGTTTTGGGGTTCGTGTGTTAATGGAACAAATAGATGGATGTTAGATGTTAGTCATTAGTCGTTAGTTAACAGAATGGTAGTAGATTGTTGCACTCCAAAGAATATTACCTTATGGTGAAAGATTCAACACTATGAATATAACATAAAAACAACTCGTCGCACATAGACATCATAATATGACGTGAGATTACCAAACTATTTGATTAATTAAAGAATGAGATGAAAATCTGTCAAACCAAATTGTAAGATTTTTAAATGATATGCCCAGTCCTGTTGTCATTTTCAAAGAAGGAAATGGATTAACTCATACGTTTCAACAGGAGCTAATAAAGGAACGGTGAGAGTGTGCGAAAAATTTATCTAATAACGGTTAATTTAGCTAAAATCGTTAAATAAAGTATGCACGACATGGCATCTGCTTCTTAATTTTTAAAGCATAATACATGAAATACGCTAGAATTACACGTAAATATTGCGTCAGGTCTATTTGGCAATAAATGTCAGGAAATATATAGAATACGCTATAAATATAAGATAAAACAGTGTTCTAAACATAAAACATACAATGAATGCACTAGGTATTTAACATTTTAAATTACATCATTTTTATCATGAAATAGGCGCTGTCATTGATTAAATGAATTCTAGAAATCATAAATTTGTACAGCTCCACTACATGATTTACTTGGATTCCATTCTAGGCTTCAAAAAATTTTATCTCAACAAGTTTGAATATTAGCGAAGAAGAAACAAAAAATGATAAGGAGACTGTTTCAACACAAGCTTTATTGACCATAGAATAAAATAAATGACAGGAATGTATGAAAATTTGGTATTGCTGTCTAACCATTCGATAACGATGAAGAAGTAAGAAAGTATCTGAGTATATGAAAGAAACAGCTGATTGAAAGAATCTAATTGAAAGAATTTAAGATATTAAATGAGTACGAACTGAATAATATAAGAAACGACTCACGATGTAAAAATCGAATATGATTTCCAAAATACTTTATTTTAAATTAAGGAATTATCTACATAAACAGAAAAAAGTTTATTGAATTTTATTCCATTAAAAAGCACCTCTTAGTCGAAAAATGGCAAAAAATCTTACACACAAAGTTATCAAAGAATGGAATTGATTAGTGCAACTTACCGAGATCTTCCATTGCTCAGCAACTTTTCAAGCGAACACGATAACTCAAAACATATTCACATTGTTGAATACGGTCTCATTCGGTCCTTATTCATCTCTGGCTCGTCTGCAGAAATACAATGACATTAGCAGAAATGAACCATCTACTTCTCCAAAACGTATATCTCAATTTATTCTATATCTCATCATTTTTTAATCAAGATAGGAATTAAATAACTTTTAAGGAGCATTACGGACAAATAAATAACTGAATTATAAGAAATTTCTTGAAATCTTGAATACATACGTAAAGTTAATATACGTCACAAAAGAATGTATGAACTTTCATAAGAGCGACCTCATCTCAACATTCCGAAGAAATTTGTGCACTCTATTTATATCAAGTTAAGAGTTTGGAAAGTCTTCACTTAGAAACTAATCATTTACATTTATGTACGAATATCCTATTCTTTCTTCTCGACATTAATCGGCAATGCCTAATGTCCATCAACTGGCAAGCAACGAAAGAAAATGCAGTACTGTTTTGAAAATAAAATGAAAAAAAGACAATATATCATGCAACAAAATGATATCACAATGTGTATATCGCAATTTTACGTCAATAAGTATTCCAACGGCTTACGTCAAAGCATATAAAGTCTCGGAAAAACGATTGTTCTATTCCCATTTGCAAGTTTATCAAAGATTTCACCACTACCTAAAGCAAACAACATCAATCATTCAAATGTTCACTCATCAACTACTCCAATCTCCAAATTCTAGCTCTGCAACGGCAATAAAACTATATCGATGGTACTGGCATTCTTCTACCCATTATAATGATTGCGGACGGCACAGTATTGTATAGATGTATCAGTAAACAGATACAGTGAATGATGACAATTCCTTGAAAGTTACTATAATAGGCTTCTTCTGGGTAATTGCATTGCAAAAATTAGGAAAGGCATAATTTCCAGCGGTCATAACTAACTGGATCACTCTACCGCTATTCGTTCTTTAAGTACATTTTTTTCAGTGGATATATGAGTCAGCACTAATAACTCTCATGGGAGCACTATGCGGGAAAATGTACTTTCAATGAATAGTCAATATTAAAGTCAATCGAACTTCAATATACTTCATCTCCCAATCTATTGCTGAGAAATTTGCATTGAGGAAATGATATAGTGCATTAAAAAGTAGAAGGAGTAAATGCAAAACTGCTTTTCTTTTTACGAAAAAACTTCTATCGTAAATAGAAAAGCAATGAACGGGATGTTTTAAAACTACATCAAGACGTAATAATATCCAAAAGATTGGTAAAAGTCTTTACCGGATTTGATGCAGCAAACAACAATAAGAAACTTTTTTTCGGCAAAATGATATCATATCGGAACAAAACCCGTAAAATGCAAAATATTTCCACCTTATTAATATGGAATATTATATATGGATATAACCACAAATACAAACGGAAACGACAGCAATTTCGTAATTCTCTCCTTCATTATGAGAAAATTTGAGAATTTGCCTTCTAAACCAAATAAACTAAAACATAGGCTTCTTGGACCTTTGCAGCAAGTATTATTTCCAAAGAGCAAAATAAGTGATGCTTATCTGCTTTACCACGGATCAAAATAATATGCTGAAAAGTTCACAGATATGTATGAAACTAACAAAAAAGTCAAAACTGACGAAATCTATAACGACAAATTAATAGGAGATAAGGAAAGAAATATTTATTTTTATTAAAAAAAGTGTTCAAGTAATATTTAAACAAATGAAAAACTGCCTTTCTAATTTTTGCTTTATTTTGTGTAAAACAAACTGAAAATGACTCGAAAAACAAGACTTACCGAAATGTCTGAAATATATTGCGTAAACTACGGGTCTTATTTTAATGTATAAGAATGCTCAAATTTTGCAATTATTGCATATTCACATAAATAATAACTTGAAATTCACATATAAAGATCTAAGATGATGAAGACTGGACTGATTTTTCAAGTTTGGCCAGCTGATTTCTGCAAAACTGCCATATTTGATGCAAACAGTGACGCGATCCCTCCAACCAGTATAACTTCATACAGTGTTCAGAAGGATATATTACCAAGCGAAAACGAATTAATGGTTGTAATTCACTATCCACTGGCATATACGTCTAAAAATTAAAGAACTATTTATTATATTCATTAAGAAACAATTCAAAAACAAAGAACTCAATAAACTTAAACTTAACCTGTACAGATACATCACGTGTATCTCCGGTTTTCCTGCTTCCGCTAAACACTATACATTCCGTGAAATTCCCAGAATTGCTATAACTATCTTTGCCATCACCGTTACCCAAATTAACAGTACAACCAATATCAGCTCGACCAAGACAACATCGTTTGTTCAAGGATGGACAAACACTTGACATTCGTTCTGCACGGCGTTTCTGTCTTTGCTGAGACCAAGTATTCCTGATAGCTTCACATAAAAAGCTATTGCTTTCTTGTTTCTCATAAGATACCTACAATAATGATGCTCGAAAAAGATATCGAGACAAAATCATTTCACTCTCATTTCACTCTCTTCATTAATTCAGCAACAGGAAACGATATCGTGATCTCGATTTATTTCAATTCCACTTTGTCCTACGATGATTCTGACTGTTTTGTCACACTAAGAGCGTGATGTGCTCAGAAACACTGGGATGCCAAATATGAGTTGGCATTAAAATTATGCGACATTTCATCAAATGGTAATTAGGACCATTAATATATGAATGTAATGAAGAAATTTTTAATCAGAAAACATACCTCCAACAAACTTAATACTTTTCTTATCCAAGCAGATGAACTTTCTTTACCATCCAAAACAGGTGACAAATAAAGCTCTAGTGGCGGCGAACATTTTGCCAACTAAAAATTGATCGAATATTACATGCCTAAAAACTCAATATCGTATAATCAAAAAGAAATTTAAGCCAAATCTAACTTTATCTAATTTTATTCGAGTTTCGAAAGTCCAAGCAAGCACCCAGCGATGCGTTTTACCTTGATACAGTGTAGTTACTGTTGAACGTACACTCAAACAACGTCCCAATTTCTTTCGTAGTTCAACCAGACTTGATTTCTTACCAACCATTGATGTATACAACCTACGAAAAAAGTAAGATTGTTTAAGGAAAAAAACAGAAAAAGGAAACATATTAAAAGATATAGTGTTGACAACTTACTTTACAGTGTTTTGCAAAACGAAACTGTCTTCAATCAATCGGAAACAAATGCAACTTCTCCGCCCTGAAATACAACCTATTTCACATTGATGTCTTCAGGTCATGATATTAGAAGCTCAAACAGACATTATGATTTCTTCAAACTTCAGCCTGATATTTCTAATTTTCGCCAAGAATTAGAAACGTCACACGAAAGGTTAAAGAAAGGACGATGGCAAACCAATTTCAACATAAGACAAAATTATACCGTAACAGCCAATTCATTACTTCGAGCTACTGTGGCTGAGTGAGGTGCAGGGCGATCTGTACAATCCGATCCAACATTTGTTAACACGTTATCTCTTAGCAATCTAAATTTCTGCAAAAAAGAACAAAAACTTCATACAGAGATCCGCTAAAATTTTAATGCTCAATGACATACCTCTTCAAATTCATCATATT
This sequence comes from Dirofilaria immitis, assembly GCA_024305405.1. Lineage (NCBI taxonomy): Eukaryota > Metazoa > Nematoda > Chromadorea > Rhabditida > Onchocercidae > Dirofilaria > Dirofilaria immitis. Next base: position 8,334,312 of record JAKNDB010000068.1, read on the forward strand.
CATAAAAGGAGGATTACACATGCAGAATGTGAATTCGGTTTCGGGATGAGAACGAACAACGTCCTAAAAATCCAAATTTAAAATTACGTCCAACTTAGTTATTAATACATTAGCTAAACAAGACGCTACCTTAATCATACAGTCCGCTGGTACTTGCACAATCTCAATTTTCTCACTCAAACCATTTGTCTTTACATTTCGACTTGCGATCTAAAAAGATAAAAGATCGTTATCAAGACCAAAATACATGACAATTCGAAAACTGCTTTTAGGCATTGCATACCTCGATCGCGAAAGGATCTGCATCAGTTGCCAGGAATCTCCAGTCACAATGTTTCGCACCTAGCAATGCATATATGCACGATGCACCTGTCCCTGAACTTTTAGCAGGATAAAGAGGAAAATCCAATTAAACTTAGCAGAAATAATAACCACTATCAATCCTTTTATAAAAACCATGAAGCCAAGAGTTAATATTATGAAAATCAAAATTTAAAGATTGATTTTTTTGAGAGATTGATTCATAATTTTCTGATTAAAAAGCATGGTGCATATATAGAATGACGCAAGATATAGAATGATGCAATAAATTTTGGTAAGATAGAGGTGAAATCGGATTCCCTAGTATATGTAATAACTGAATGCCTAACGCTTGACAAGTCATATTCTGCCCAATCTAATCTCACATTTTTCGCTATTGAAGCACTAGAAGATGTCATTATTCTGACCATTCAGTCCTTAATACATAAAGGAAAACTTACCAATATCGATACCAAGAGCATTCTCCGAAATGCCATTTGCTTTCAATAAATCATCAATGAAAAGAATATAATTAAGGCGTTGTGGTATACGTGGCACCAAACAATCAGGAGGTATTTCAACATCTAATCCAAAATCACTGAGTAACAGAGTTCGAGCTAGAATACGTACAGCATTCGTGTCACGAAAATTCATTTTCAGCTGAAACTGACAATCAAGTGAAGGTTTAAAATTTGGCTAGTGTAACAAGGAAGATCAAATGTTTATATAAAGAACAAATTAGTCCCGAATAAACAACAGAAAAGACTATAAATGAAATTTAATTGTAACTATCGCATATTAAGCAGGAGAACAGCATGACATTTTTCATGATTATCCTTCACAATTAGTGCGAGAAAACTCAATACGCTAACATAATAAGTATATCGTATGCATTATATTCTTATAACAAATTCTACCTTTCCGTTCGAACCAATATAACAATGAGACCGAAATTCAACGAATTTATCAGCAAGCATATTGAAATCCGGAGGCTTATCTTTGTATGGATTTCTGGGATGCATTTTTTGTTGAATGGCATGCAATGAATAGCACTCGTCCTCTTCTACCTGAACAACTTCGCTTTTTGAAACTAATTAACTATGACAAAACATCACCGCACCTAACACGTAACACTCAACTTATGACACAATAAATTCAAAAAACAATGATCGCAAATATCGGCTCCATAATGCAACAATCACTGTCCCACAGAAATGTGAGATAAAGCGAGAAATTGTATTTTTTAATAGATGAGTAACACACGTGTGTGCAGTGAGCAGAAATAAACAGTATATATGGATGAGTATCGTCTGATCAATCAATCTAGCATTCCTTACATAAAAAAAAATCATTTCGGATGGAAATAAAATTAAAAGATCTAAGCAGCCTTTAAGATCCTTTTAACTATGCTCTAGTCGACGTTTTTCTAGCTATTGGGCTAGGCATACAATGTGATTTTTGTAAAGCCAAAGCAATATCCTTATTTCTTTCACTCGCACGAAAATAAAATTTGGTTATAGATACTAAGCTGTCAATAAAATATATGCATATATATATTATGATCGCAGTAATTATTGATATTAACTACCATTGTAGTGAAGTCGTAGAATTGAATGATGGAAAGTTTAGAATAGCAATATTTCATATACAATTTATAGCAATATTTCATATACAATTTTATAATTCTTCTAATAATTAATTATAGAATAAAGGATGACAGCGACTGGTCTATTCCGACTTCTACTCTGTAATTCAAATTTTTGAAATCTTTTATTTTCATTTTTAGAATATTTTGGAGAAAAATTTTTTTATTTTATACATCTATCGTATTTTCCATCTAGATATTTGCAAAATTGAAGCGTTCTATATTTATTACACAAGTTTATTACCTAATGTTAATTTCAAACTTATTTATCCTAACTTAATAAATACTGATCGATTTATTCTTTCTCTATCAGCGTTTCATTGTTTCCTCATTTATGTGTATTTCCTAAAATATATATGATTAAAGTGTGGATTACCACAAGATGCCAGAAAAATATTACACGGATGGAATTCTTCCAATAATTTATTATTTAGGTATTGTAATTTGTGGCACATTTGGATTCGAATTTCAAGCGAAACGGAGAAAAAAGACATCTGCAGGGCGTACATAAATTTCTCATCATGAATTATTCTTGAAATAAATATGAGACATTTCTAAATAATTCTTGAAGAAATAACAATGTATATTGCTTGTAGAGTTGGAAAATAGCATATCACTGATCAGACGATTTCATACCTTACCGAAGATACCGAATATACCGGATGCGAAACATCGACGACAACAAACCGGTGATATAGAAAGCAATTTTGATCCTTGCAAAATAACACAACTTTGTCAAAACGGTGGTACATGCGTATCGAAAAAGGGGCGTAAGATTTTCCTCAGATTTTGTCGATTCGCATTTTCTCATCCTACATGATATCTGTGATCAAACGGTGAAGCTTACGTATGAGTTTCATCATATATGAAATAGGTTTTGTTGCTAATATTTACTTACCTTTTTCTTTTGTTTTTTCGAATTTATTACCCTTCGCAAAATGCCAAAATTTAGAGATTTTATCTTTTGAAGTGTTCAGTTTTCATAGCAAAATACGTGTAATTCTTAGGACTCTTCACTAATATTTTACTATCAAAAGACAAGAAAAAAAAATGATGAAACTGAGTAATGAGTAGATGCAGATTGAAAAAGAAAGACGTTTGATGTCGAATTCCGGATTCTGAAGTTTGATCGAAAGGATTCAGTGTAACGAAAAATTAAGCTAAAGATTAATTGGTCCGGTGATAGTTGAAGCTAAAAGTGCTCTTAAATACGGCTTTTTCCGTATTCTAAGATTTTCCGTTTAGCAGCGAACTTGTATTTAAAGGTTCTAAGATACTGAAATATTGAAACAATATATCTGACTTAGCCCATTGGATCTAATTGCATCCAGTAGCTTCATAGCTGAAATTATATCATTAACAGAAATTACAATATTTGTAAATGCAAAATTACCTACGAATTATTTATCCAACTTTTCAACTAATATAATTAAGTTGATCTACACTATAAAATATTACAATCGCGCAAAGAATACATATGTGACGAATTTCTCGCGATGTTTATGAACAATAAGATTGATTACTACTGTTTCAATGCTAAAGTAATTTTAGCTATTACTGTCAATGCCCTTCAACTCATTACGGAAAAATATGCGAATTTTTGGCCGATCAAACAAGCTGCGAGAAAAATTTATGTCAAAATGATGCGACATGTTATAGGTAATGATCACACTTAAGAAATTCTGATCAGAAATTACGTAATACAATGGTCCTTTCCCAGTAATACTCTCTTAATTTATACGTCCCGATCTGTAAATAAGTTAAAAGATGACAATTACTTCGAAAATAATAGGCGAACATCATTTGTTTCTTACTGTTGACAACAGATGTGTGTCACTTACTTACAGTATTCAAAAAAAGCGTCAGATAGTGACTACTATGGTTAAGAGCGAAGATGTGAAAAATTTTACCGATACAAAAATAATGCAGTGGATTCGATATGAGTATGTTTATTTCATGCGCAGATATTAATCGAATATTTCTAATGTTTGCTTTACAAAATTATGTTGCTTTCTTCTCAATAAATTCTTTCTAATCTTGAATAAATCTCAGATGTTGGTGTCGGCAAGGTTTCACAGGTTCATTATGTGAATATTCGGAAGAATTACGTGAGTGTGAGCAAGATTATTGTCTACATAAAGGGGTCGGTAAATTCGTTAACACAACAAATGGTACCGTAGAATGTGATTGTCAATGTCAAGAACATCATACTGGGAAAAGAGTAGGTTACATTTTCATTTTTGTTTTGGATTGTACCTAAACAAACTTTTCAACCATATCTTTCTCCATTTCTCATTAAATAATCAATCCTTCATAACTGTATGTTCGGAATTTCTCATTAATTTTTTGTCTTCAAGGATTTCATGCTTGATATGGCATCCAACTGTTATCTATGATAATGTAGCAAAATTCTAAGGAATTACATTCTTCAATAACACGACAGTCACATTCTATCTGTTAATTTATTTGTCTGTTTATAGTGAGTGAGCTTTAACTACAACAAATATCGTTTGATTGCAGTGTGAAATAGTATTACCATGTAGAGACTACATTTGTTTTAACGGTGGTATCTGTGTAAACGAATTAGTGATAAACCGTACTGATGGAGAAATGAGCTATAGGGCTAGATGCAATTGTCCACCACGTAATGTTCATGGAGTGGTTGCAGATTTTGAAGGTACTGAAATATGCATACCTTTCTTTATTCATTATTTGTCTTTTGATATATCTAGTAGCTCCATTGTGCAGTAAATCATAACGTAATATTAAATGTTTTTCTTTCAATGTAAATTAAATTATATCGACCATCCTTCCAGGTAAACACTGCGAGCGACTAACAGTTATCAGTAATGAAAGAATCTATGACGAGTGCTTCCCATGTCGAAAGAATGCGAAGGATTATGTAGCTGATTGTCTGGACGAATATACACAGAATAGGACATTGCAATATATGAAAGAGGTATCGATATTACTAGTATTACATGGTCCTGCATGAGGTATTTAAATACTACACAATATATGCTTACTGTTCGTTTTTCAGATTCTTCAAGCTTGCGGTAAACCATGCGAATTTGCAGCGAGATTTTGTCTCAATGGAGGTCTGTGCGATGTCGAAGGACATCTTGGTAATAAATTTGTGAAGAGAGAGAAAGAAATATGATAAGAGTTAATTCTCAACTATAGTTCTAACTGCATTGTCACATTTGTCCGAAAACTCATACTTCTGGCTCTCATCTCGAAGAACAAATCACTCAATATCTGTTTTTCTTGCAGAAATGTTTTCGGGTGAAGAAAGCATAATATCTTATATAATACCTGTTTGTCAATGCGTCGGTTTAGATGAAGGGATTCTTTGCGAAAAGCATGTAAATTCGCCGTGCGATGCATCTACGTATGATTCACGTACTCCTGGTAAGACAAAGATTAGAAGCTTTTTGTAACATTGTATAAACATTTTGCAGAAGAAAAGTGTGGCAAACACGGTACATGCGTTGGCAAAACAATGCACGACTATGTATGCGAGTATGATTTCAACTTTTTCTTTCCTGTACTATTCAAGCTTGCACGCTCCTAGCATGATTAAACTTTCGAAGCCTCTTATATGAGTTGACATGTTTCATCCAAAGGAAGAATCATGCAAAAATTAAAAACTATAAAATTATAAAAGACGTTTCGGATGTCTAAGGACTACAAACAAATGAAATAAATTGAAGCTGTTATGATGGTTGGACGGGAGAAAAATGTGACATTGAAGAACCATGCTACAACAACATTTGTTCACCTGGTAGTTTATGTGTTTCGGTACCGATCGAACAGCGTGAGAAGTATTCTTTGGGGTATACCTGTTTATGTGAGATAAATCAGGATCCCGACTTCACAAGTTCCAACAGTAGTATGTTCAAAGTTGTATTCTTACTAGAATAATTTTTGTTGCATTTGTATAATTTATTTGAAATAATACAATAAAACACTATCTCATTCTTTTTGAAATCATTTCTAAGTAGATTACTTTCTTTTTTTCGCTACTTCTAAATGAAGAAAGAATAGATTAAGACTGAGGAATAAAACACAACTTTAAGATTTCATTGTTCTACTCTCATGCTCAATTTCAGCAGTGAAGTGCATAAAAACCGATTTTGGCATATGTACAAATCACATATGCAAGAATGACGGTCTTTGCTACCCTTGTGAAGCATCCGATCTGAACAATTTGCAGCTTTGTTCTGACGAAGAGAAGCGTAGGGGATTCAGGTCATACCTCATGTAATTTTATTTTTAATCTTCACAGAACACTAGAAGATTTCCTCCATCATAAATATTAATATCACTTAGCTTTAATCATTCAAAATAAGTACATTCCCTAAATACGTGCACACTGAAATAGATGTCTTTGTCCACAAGGTCTATTGTCTCCATTCTGTGAAAAAGAAGCAGATGCATGCGACCAGAATAAATGTCAGAATGGAGCAGAATGCGCCATCGATTCAGAAAATGAATTTAATTATATGTAAGAAAACTATTTTGTTTATTGTATTCTGAAATAATAAATCGATTTTACATATGCCAAACGCTTGCTTCTATTACATGGTGTCAAAAACAAACCGAGACAATAATTTGATAAATATTTCAGTTGTCGCTGTCGCCTTGGTTTCAGTGGTTCATTTTGCGAGCAACACCTATCTCCGTGTATAAAGCAAGGTAAAAATTCTGAGATAATGATCGAAGAAAAATAAATTGTGAAAGCCTGCAGCTGCCATAGGTAACTCCAGAGATTATTATCCTCATGAAAGATCCAGGTAATGAAAGCGTCAGAAACTGAAAGTAATTAATGACTAAATAGTATGTCCACTGCCGTCTGCTGAAATAACTTAAAAAAAGCATTTTGTTTTTTCTTTTTAAATCGCTGTTTCTTGACCTGAATACAATGTAGACTGTTTAGTTCTACCTTCTCTAAGCTTGTAACATTACAGGTTTAGAAACTTGTATGATGGGTACTTGCATACAGGATATCAGTTTTGTGCGCGGCTTCCGGTGCGAATGCTTTGATGGCTATGAGGGGTTAATTGTGATTTATCCAAGAGAACTGATGTTGTGGGGTTCATTCGAGTATGCTTTCTAAACGTTTCTAATTAAGTGTAGAACTATGCTATTACCTACTATTGACAGAAAACAGTACAAATTAGAATGTTAAGCTTTGCATCATATCATATGCTGAAACAGTTTAAAGAAACAGAAATTTTAGTGAAAACGTTGATAAGACAATTATTAAACAAGCCATTAAAAACGAATTCTTTAGAGTGAGTGCAAATGATCTTTTTAATAAGAGCAATTGACATCTATAGATCAATTATTGGTGGACATATCCATTAATCGCAGGATTAATCCTTTCGCCAGTGTTCATTATTCTTACCATTTTGTCGGAAGATCGTGCTAAGCGAGAGTACGAGTACAAATTAGCCGAGAAAGAGTATTTAAAAGTAAGTAACAATCAATGTTGAAAATACATAATTCAGAGTGCAATAATTCAATGACTAATACAAAATGGTATTATTGTTCACTTTATTTTTCTCATCTATCGTAACAATGGAATGCTAAAAGGATCCACGTTTTATTTAGTTTTCGAAACCGTCACATTCTTCTTGCAGAAATTCCTTTCTGAGTCATTGGATATTGAATATATCTTCCCAGGACGAAGTGTCCACCAGTTTTTGAAGTTGATAGAATGTACTTGTCTAATCGCCCTTTCTACTTTTCAATTTCTTCCTCACTAGGCATTCAGGAGGTTAAACAACGACAGGCAAAGACAAATGAAGAGAAAAATTCAAGTTCTAAAACTGCGGAAACGCAAATGATGAGACAAAAAAAACGACCTAAAAGATATCAGCAAAAGCATCAACCAGTTAGTTTCGAATCGAAACCGACCATAGTAACTCGGAAGGAATTGGTTGTTTGACATCACAGCAAATTTCTTTCTATCACTACACATCTGTTAAATATGTAACAACTCTATTTAAACATGCAAAAGCCTTCACCGCTATTTCTGACATTTCAAAGCATCTATACTAACATAAGTTTGCAAACTCCAAGTTAGATAAGACTGAGCAATACGAAATGCAAAAGTTGCCGAAACTAGCAGCGAGTGGTTTCGATCCACCGACCTCTGGGTTATGGGCCCAGCACGCTTCCACTGCGCCACGCTGCTATCAGCGTTCCAACTCACTTCTTATAGTTGGAAATGGACAATTCATGGGCACCCCATGTCGTACAAACAAGGAAAATCCACAGTTCAGCAGTAATTCTAATACATTGATTAGTTATGATTTTAAGGTGCACAAAAGTGCTTTAATGAAATTCATTTTTATATTTCAAACTGGTATATAATACATATATTCTAACATATAGTTTAGAGAAAAGACGGTACTAATGGAAACAGCATAAATTATAAGCTGGGAGAATCCCCATAAGTGATGAGGATTCATGAAATATATAACCACTTTAGCTCATTCTTACTTTGAAATAGAAAAAAAAATTTATGAAAAACCAACATGCACTCAAAAATACATCAAGTATCCATGAAATGTTCTAGAATTCTAATGCCACGATCAATAGCTTCATATAAGTTCATTACTTCCTCCACATTTTCGCAACTTTTCAATCGTTCTGCACACCATCTTAGTTTCTCGTCGACCGTCTGTATTATCATTCTAACACTTCTAGGCCCAAGGAAATCAAAGCGCTAAAAAGAACAAAAAGTCTCATGTATGCATTTGCTTAAATAGCAAACAAATTATCTATCATTAATGAATTATGAAATATAATTTAAAAAAATACTTGTGATAAGTCATCCTCTACAGGATGTCGACGACTACGGAGAGTTCGTGTAGATGAATTTTCTCTTTCAACTGACAAGTGCTAAAAAAATTCCGACTCCGTTGCTTACGAAAAATTTATATAAAAGCGAAATCGAATATACTTCGATATAACGTTTTTGCAATGGTAAATCGGATAGGAACATAATTATGAACTATCATTAAAAGTTAGGGCATTCTTTAATTTCTGATTTCCCATGACAAATAAAACAAATCAATGGCCCAATTAATGTTCATAAAAGATCATGCAGGAAAATCCGTGGAGAAAAAAAAACTCTACCGGTGGTTGCAGAACTTCATTACTTCGACTTATGCTGCTGTTCTCAGTAGCAATATCATTCATATCGTTCGGATTATCTGAAATAGCACCACTAAAATTCACTGCGCTATTAAAGCCTAGAATTCTGAAAATATTCCATACATTGGTTAGATATTAATAATGCGTTAAAGAAGAGAAAAAGAACATATGGGATGTACCGTTATTTGCAACTGGATTCCTGTTGTTCGATTCCCTTGAAAGCTCTCTGTTCACCATGTCGCAGGTAACGCAACAGCGAACTCCTTGACGGTCTGCCATTAAAATACCCTGCAAACAATGAAATTTTGCTGAAAAATTCCTTACTGACAATAATCCTACTATTTGAAAACTCTTCAGTAATAACACAGTGCGATAACAAAGAGCAGAATGAACGCATTATTTCATATCTTTATTCACGACACATGCTAACCGTAGTTGCAGGTCTAAGGATAAGAACTAGAAAATACAGAACTTTCTTCAAATTAATAAGAGCCGAGAATTCCGGCGTACTAATATTCATTTTATGATTTGCCTATGAACGAACTCACCGCACATAATTCGCAATATTCATTGAGCATAGTTTGACCTAATAGAAGTAATTCACCCATACGAGAAGATATGCGATCACGAAGAGAGCGTCTTGTTTGTTCTAATAATTGTTGATGTTCCTCAAAAGGACATAGTGATAGTCGGTACTTTTAGGAAGAAAATTCATTATGAGATAACAAGAGCTTCAGATATTCATTGATTAAATGGTCCACTTTGCTTTATCCTTTGGATGAGGTATTAGTGAGTGGAAGAAATGTAACCGATAATGGGATGGCCTACCTGTGTTACTTGCCGCAAACCGTTTAAATTCATTCTTTCAATTTGTTCGGCGATATCAGTTTCAGTTTCCAATGATTTACTTTTTGAAATGATATCAGACTGATGATGACCCATACAATTCTGCAAATGCACGAAGAGGATAAATGGACTAAGAAAAACAGAGAAAGCTGATAGACTGATTAAATCGGATTAACGGAGTTATAATAACCACAGGTTGGAGCGAGCGATGAGTGTCTCATCCGTACGTATATATTTCAGATGATTTTTTACAAACCATATCTGCAAATATTCAAGGATGAGATATCAAAAACTAGAAGTTCCAAATGCCCCTTGAAAAATGATACCTACAGTAATAACCAACAACCACCGCCAAATCCCGAGAGCGGAAACAGTTACATTGGCATAAACAAAGTTATCATTCGTTTGGAGTCAAAATGCTAAAAACCGGACGCGTATGTCACAGTGTCTATCTTCTTACCATACTATCTTTCATCGTTGTTTGTTATTCTCTGCATATATATGTTTTCTACTAATGGTTCTCTATCATTCCTTTCGTTGGAAATTGGAGGAGAAAATTGCGGGAAGTTTTGAAAACTTGTTTATTGCGATTTTGTTATTGTTAGGAAGTCTTTCAATTCAAGATAGGAATCTCAGAGTGCTAGGCAGGGAGTGAGGAAGATGATGCGGGAGAGGTCAAATGAAGTCTTGCAGTAAACCTAAACAGGTAAATTGTAGTAATTAGTGGAACTCTTAAATTTATTGTAAATTCATTTGCTAGAATAACGAAGGTTGGACGAATATTTATCAATCTTTCCCGCACCCACAAATAATCCTAGTCGGGCAGTACGGGAAGAATGATTCAGATAATCATTATTATTGTATATGATGAACTGCTTTTTGCTTACTGGTGAAAAACAACTATCAGATCGTTCAATATAATTATTAATAACAATGATGATGATTTTACGATTTATCAGTTGTATTCTTATCGCCGATTCAGTTCTTGTCACGTCACCTCATGTATACATCTCCTGATGCAGAATGAAGAAGCACCGCTTAATTATGATTATAGGATAATCTCGTTTCATGGATACTATGGACATGACGTGTCCTACACAGAATTCTCAATGTATTCCAACTCATGAAAATTTTGCGCACAGTTCTGTGCTCAAGTTGATAAATATGTTGTGTGTGGATGTCCTCGAAACAATGAAAAATATATGGAGCAGATAACCAAGGTTCTATCGCAATTATCAGAGGAGCGACGTTGGGTAATCATTTATTTAACGATATTTCTTTTAGTTAATGGTACTTATGAAAAATTATCTCGGATGAGTTTGATCGCTAGTTGATTTTACTGATCTATCGTGAAAAGAATAGGAAGAGAAAAAGGAAGAAGTGGACCCTGAGATTTTTGCTAGATAGGATATGAAAAGATTTCTTTTCAGTATAATTTCAAAAACTTTGTGAAGCAGCAATGCAGAAAAGATAAAGGAGAGCTGTTTTCGAACTTTGTCAAAAGTTGGTACATTGCCATAGATCATGTGAAGAAAAAAGCGGATAACGTTTTACCGATGTTATTATTGGTTATGGAAATAATGAAAACTGATAACCTTGGATATGAACCTCTTATAGTGTTGCACAACGTGCTTGAAGAGGAGGTTATATTTTCTATTCATTGCCAAATAATGAAAAGAGATATCCACTTAGAATGGATAATGAAATGCAAAATTTGCAAAGATTCTTTTATTCTGCAAGCCTTTTAATCAATTACGTAGTTGAATCCTCAGAAGTAAAGTTTGAAGGCGTACAAAACACAGAATTGTTTTTGATAAAGAGCTCTTATGCAGTATTATATATTTTTTGTAGATTTTTTCCTAATATCTAATGTTATTAGCTATCCCTTTTTAATCAGTTAGTAGATATAATGAGCGAAATTCACGGAATTCCAAATAAGCATATCTTAGCAGATAAAATATATAGATACCTATCAATTTCATCATTCCTTCAGATAAGTAAAATGAATGGAGCAGATACAAAACTTCTTGGTGCATATATTGCGGAGAATTTCATGAACGGATGGATGCTGGAAAAAAGGTTTCTATTTCATGTATTTGCAACTGCAAATGCAATATAACATAACATTCGAGTTGCTAAATGAAGCAGTCAGTTTCTGAATGGAATATTAATGTTTCAGATGGTTAAGCGCCACAACTATATTTCTTCAGTGTATGGTGAAGTCAGAAAACAAGTTTATTGAATGGGAGGAAAACATTGTTAATTGTATGGAATATCGTATCATCTTTTTATTGAAACTACTAAACGATGTTGTAAGCTGCAATTCGTTCAGAGAACTCGTTATTGTACTGAGGTAAAATTGTATCATGGACTTAGTTTTTTAGTGGTGCTGTTAATTCTGGATTGCATATTTCTGTATATTTCAAGTCTTGTTGTAGAAATTGTTGCCTGTATGAGATCATCAGTTTATTTGTGGAACGAATGTTGCAAACCGAAGCGACACCAGAAATCTGTTTGAAATTAATTGTCGTGCTTCCCGAGATGATTAACTGGAAAGGAGAACAGGTAATTTATTATATCACGTTTTGTCATTCTTCCATTTTAATTGGTCTTATCAAACTCCAATTTCATTTGGAAATGAGCAAAGGAGAATACATATATTTCAGATAATCTCATATTCTAATCTCACTTTAGTAAAAATAAGAGTATTGTCTTCAAAGTTACGATCTCGTTGTCTTGAAATTTGGAAAGAATAAAACTTAACACATAATTTTTCAAATATGCCAAGATATGCGATTATTTGTTAACGAAAGCGAATTTTCCATTCGAGGATTTATACATGTTATCGATTGAACTTCATGAATTATTTGAATCGAGCGTCAGCATTCCAAAATTGTTTCTTGCTCGACTAAAGGTTAAGTGTTTTCGGAATGCTTTCATCATATCAAGTTCTTTTGATAATACCATACAATTGTCTTTTTATTTCTTCTTACTTCGAGAGATTTAACGAAGTGCTACTTCCTTTTATATTTTAATAATTGTTAACAATGTATGAATAACTCACGGATGCCTTCTTTCACTTCTTCAGGATTACATACAACATTTTAGCACCATCGACAGCTTGTGTCATGCAACAGATTTTCATTAATATGTCTACTTTCACTGTGTAATACAACACGATATCATTCGATAAGTATGGCAGAGCTGAAACAAAATGTCGTGAAACTACAGAAACATTATAACCAGTTAAAACGGAGCGCTTGGATTCGTGATGTTATGGGTGACTGTGATGTGGAAACTTTGAAAGACAATTTAGATTCAATTATTGAAGCTACAGTTACTGATATTAAGTGGTGTTCTGTTATTGGCAGTGCGCTTGAACAAGTTGCATTTATGTTGCTTCTGGATAAATGCAGTAGTGAAATTAAATTTTCAGATGGCAGGTAAATAACGTTTTAATAGATATATAGGTGAAAAGTTCTTTCTTGTTGCGCTGCATTTTTTATTTGATTAGGGTCAATTTGATTTTGACCGTTTATTTCTACCTTTTTTTCCAAAACATATCACTGTGCATCTTATAATAGATATGCAGGATGAGGGATTCCGATAGCACAAAAAATGTTAATGTGATCGATTTTTTTAGTATTAAGTTCACATTTTATTCTTTCTTGGAACGAATGATTGCTTGCTTGCTTGCTTACTACTGTATAAGAAGAGTCATTTATTAAATAAAAGAAAAGAAATTATTTTATAGCAGGATAGTTTCAATTCGCATTTTATCCTTTTCTTGTTGTATTATTAAAAGGTTCTCTTCATGCAACGTTTTCGGGAATTTCTATCTTCATTTAAAACTTATTGATTTGACACAAACGCGTTAACCAGATAATTTTTCGGAAAATGTTTGTTAGTTTTAACATATCTAACCATTGTGCTTCTTTATTATCAATATTTATATCATATTATGTTTTAGAATTGTGGACGATGCTTATGCTATATCACTGGGCAAATCAATATTGATCTCATTAGCAAGAATAGATGTGGCATCTATCGGCCAGTTGCTAGAAAAGATTCTTACAATATTATTTACATGCGTTAAGCATAATTCTGCATTTATTCTAATTGGTACCTTAGTTCTTATGATTTCGTTGGATAATAATCATCTATTGCATAATTTATATGATTATGCATTATTTTCACCATTATTGGATTTAAATGAAAAGAACTTTTGTTTAGTATGTTCTTCGAATTGTAGTCTTTATATATCAAGCAGCACTTTTACTTTTGATTGTTTCTACAACTCCAGATACGATTGTTGATATTGTATCGAGACAGACAGTACATGTGTTGAATGCTTGGAAATCACTGCAATCATGGATGGATAATATATGCGATTTAAAAGAGGTAATCATTTCTGGCGTTACTTTTTTGCTTTCAGTATTTTTTAAATTTTATTTTTAGAAGGTATTACTTTGATTTCAAAACACTTTCATAACTTTCTTAAAGATATGAGATGACTAAATATCTCTCTTTTTATTTTATTTTTAGAGTATTGCCGTTTCACTGGTTCGTGCTTTGCTGCCAGTTATTATATTACGTCCTCAATTAATTGCCATTATACTGAATCGGATGAAGAAACAAGTACTCTGTGATTCAACAGTTGCTATAGTTTTACCAATACTACTTCTTCTCCTGCGGTCGTCAACAATGCGATCGGCTGTAAAAGTGATTATTATAGCCAGTCTTTCGCCACTTTTTCTACTCAGGTAAGTTCTAGAAAAATTTGCAGTATTATAGGCTATCGTTTTTATTTTTTAATGATTTGGAAATTTCATTTTAGGCTCTACAAAACATGGGTGTTGAAACGAAAAACACGAATGTAGAACTTTCGTTAGAAATCGTTGGAATCTTGAAGCGAACTTTTTCTCAACCTGCTAATGTGAAAAGCATATTATACAGGTTGTCTTTGATTTATTAGCGGAAACCTGAACGATATATATATGTGTAATATACATATAGTGAGAAATACAAAAATTATAAACTGATGCCATTTACCCTTCTTTAAATTTTCTATACGTATCTATGTCTGCATTTGTGTTAAAATTGCATCGCTCTAAATAATCGGCTTGTCCCAATTGTTTTGTAAATTATGGAACATGGAATGCTACAAGTTTCCTCTACCTTTTTGAATGCATACTTATTTTCAAAAGTTTTACAGAGGTATTTTTGAGGCAGCATCTGCCAATCAGAATCTAGTATATCCGACTTTGGATCTTCTAGTAACACATCTTGCATCTTTACAACAAATCTCTCGCTGTACATACATTGAATCTTCCAAGTCCTCTACTATCCTACTTGAGCCTATATCTGACTTAATCCAGGTTATTATCTATATTCAGAGTTTTATGATAACAATATATTTCTTTCGTGGATATCAATTCTTTTTTACATATGTATTGTTAATTAATTCATTCCATAGTTTCAGGCTATAAGTTTACTAATGCGCTTATCAATATATAGTTTACGAAACACATCGACTCAAGTTGTATGCGGCGAAGACGCAAAAGTATGCCAGGCCATGTCCGAATTGGATAAGCTCATTGAATTTGCTATCGACCAAGACGTGCACGATCTCCAGGTTGATTTATCAATGTGCTATTAATTATTGGAAAACAGTCACGTTGAAATTCAGAGACTTACATTATTTTGATTATTTTTAACAAGCAATGGGAAATATTCCAATCAACGAGATAGATTTTTTATCTAGTCTGCTAAAACAGAGATTGAGAATTTTCTGCTTCAGCTGGATAAACTTTCAGATTTCTCATTTTCTGTTACTGGTCGCACGAACCAGTGCTTCGCTTCACTGATGATCTCTCTTTACGATGCTCTTATTGAACACCTATGGAATGTAGGCTGTGTGCTGATCAGGTACCGATATTGCAGTCATGTTTAATAAAACTTAAGTAAAGATACTTACTGCGTTTTGCTATATTTTTGTAGGAGGAAGCAGCAGAAAAAGTTCTGGCGTTGTTGCGTAGACGTGAAGAACTGAACGAAGTTTTGAAGGAAAAATTGGCGAAAAAAAAGAGAGCAAGGGAGAGAAAGTCACTGTAGCTTGTTCATCTACTGTACCCTATTTACAGTCCGTAACAAACATAGTCTCACGATTCATTCAGTTAGCAATTTTTATCATTCACAGTCGCTGAGAAATACTGTCAGTGGTGAAGATACTACTTTATTGTGATGATTCTTTTGCATGTTTTATAAAATTTGACATCTTAAACGAGAATGATAATATTTAATAATACTAAAATATACTGAAATGCGAATGCTTAACATATAATAAAAGACTATCAAATCACGAACAGCTTATTAGTTGGCATATTAGGTGAAGTGATTAATGGCTGGCATTATAGTTTTTCTTTTTGAAATCATTGTAAGGACATATAAGCATTATAAACCAATTCTGCTAAGAATTTGATCAGCTAATTTTTAAACTAAAGTCTTCTTGAGCATTACTTGATAATTCGGTTGAGTCTGCTGGTTAATATCCATCCAAGTAGTATGTGAAGCTGATGAACAATATGTGTTCTTCTCACACTGCTACATAATTACAATTGCATTTACGTTTTCTTTCTTGACAAATAAGGTAATTGAGATCTATCATTGTAAAAGATATACTCGTCAAATTCATACGTTTATAGAAATAGAAGAACTGAGGAAAAAGATAAGGGAACAGAAATTCATTTAGAAAGGTCAGTGATGAAGATATCGATGTAAACGAAGAATGCTTGCAACTTCTTCGTGAAAATGCATTTGTGTGGGCGATGGATTGGGCACAACGGATATCCATTGATATATATAAGCGTAATATTCGTGCATCCTTTACTATACTTTCCTCTTTTTCAAGGTTTGTTTGTCAACAATTTCCTTTCTTGAAATAACTATTCTCAAAAGAAATTGATATGGAAAAGATCACCAGTTCATCATGTTGCCGTCTTTATAGCACCATGCTTCTTCTATACGTAGGTGGTAATTTTGTTCACGAAGCAGCTTCGTTTGAGTTGTGGAACCATAAATGCACACAAGCTATTATGGCACTCTCAATGTAATTTATTTAATGATATCAAAGTACGGCTTTCGTTGTGATGGTTTCTTTATGGAAATATGTAAGTAATATTATAATTCCATTATTTTTATAATTATAAAAATGGATTTATGTGCTATTTTTTTCTTTTGACGAATCATGGTCTTTATTTTTTTGAAGGAGTAAAAATCTTGAATTTATGATTTTCAATTTTTTTGGTTCTTTTACTGGCAAGAACGTTTGGAAATTATGGATATGCATTTCATTTTCTAGGATATCATGAATAAAATCTCTGATCATTGGAAAGTTTTTTCTGAATAGTTAAACTAGTAACAAGCAGGAAGGAATTTTTGTTAAACAATAAATTATCAGTTCTTTATTAAAACAGCGTTTGTAACATCTCTAAACATTTATTTAATTTTTATAGTTTATTCAGGGCACATTTTGGGCATATCGAACGAAGATCATGGAAAACACGAAAATGCTGCGTTATTGATGATTCGATTCATTTTGTCACATCTAATTCCGAAACTATTTGAGGCTTATAAAGACTTCGAAGAACGAAAAGTGGCATCAGATTTTATTCATCAGGCATTTTCACTACTTACCATCTGTCGTACATTGTTCAAGCAAGTGTCAAATGAAAAGGCGCAACTGAAGTGTGCAGAGCTTATTCGTAATATATTGGTGGAAAATGAAATAAGTGGAGTCTTTGTATTGTATTTGACAAATAGCGTATATTTTCGAATTTGATAGTAATTATCAGAATTTAAATTGGATTGTTCGCAAATCCATTTTTTATAGATGAAGTACGCAATTTGCTGAATCTACTGGGAATATAAGTATTATCAAAGCCATTTAAGTTATGCTCATCAAATATACTGGATTTCATTTTCGCAGTAGCTAAATATTCTGAAAATTATTGCTGCACTTTTTTCTTCAGGAGATAAAACTGTACTGAGAGAAGTTTGGCATCTTTACATGCACATCGAACGAGCTGGTTACTGCGACATTCATTACACGAATTTTTTGCGAGCTGCTGCTACTCAAATAATAACTGTTTTGAATAATAAAGAAAAAGCATATTTTTAATTTTTACTAAATTTTAGTTTTCACTAAATTGAGGAACAGTTTGAATTGATGTCTCAGACATTATTGCCTTTTGGTTTATTATAATCATAATCATGTTTTTTTATTGAAAATATTTTATACAATTGGATCAGGAAACAGTTCGTTTATTAACATCCGTAAATGATATAACAGTGGAAACAAGTGCAGAAATGGTGGCTGCGGCATGTTCAGCTTCTTTATCAGATGCACGTTTGATTACTGAAATGATGTCTCACATTTTCGTATCTTCAAGTTAGCAAGTTACTCTCACTGTAATTTAAACTTTACGTACCATTTCAAATGTCTTTGAACGACATTTTTTGTGGCGAAACTTTTTTTAGTGGATATTGGTCTCGTTAAACTAATCGACCTGTGTAGCAGATTAGCTCATATAGTCCTTCTGTTACTCTCAGTATATATCGATTATTCAGTAGCTAGGGAGCCCATCTGCGCACTATTAACTGCACTGTATGAGACACTCAATGTTATTGTTAAATTGGTTGGTATCAATTTTTCAATTGCTAATGATTCGAATTGTCTTATTTTAAAATCTTTCGATACACGTTAAGTGGTTTTTATGAAAATTGCTACTTTTTCTCACGTCCTTAAATTTCGTATACAAACGATGAAAAAAAAATTTTTCCTTGTAGAAAAAAAGGAAAGTCATTCATCAAGGAGGAATTTTTAAGAATGGCACTGATATTAGCGAAAAGAGCCACATTTTTGAAATTTTCTTCAATATTCCAATGAAGGAAAATAAAGTCAAACAAATAAGAAATTGAAGATGCTGAAAGTACACAAATGTAGTGATATTTCGGAATGGATGGCTGTAACAAAATTGGCATCCCTTGCTCATGGCAGTGTCCTCCAGATTATGGAGAATGCCGATGAAAATGTGGGAACACTTAATCCACTTGACGTATGTCATTCATTATGTTTTTGCTTTCTTTCCTAATTGGCATACAGTTTAATTTTAATCCGAGCAGATTTGCATCTTCATATACGTATTGAAGGAATCATCTCTTACGCATAATCGAAAAATGGTGAAGTCGCAAAAGACGAAACGCTTTATGTTGCCTATGTACGATCAAGGGAGTTTTATCAGGTTGATGGTCAATTTATTTACTTTTTGCCGTTATTTTTACAGTAGGAATTGTATGAAACAAGTAAATATCTTTGACATCATTTTTACATTAATTGTTAAAAATGATAAAATACATTGTTTTCGTGTATTCGATGGAAAGTTAGGATGCAGATTTGGTATGAGTTTATACTATATGCGTCTATTCATTTTTGATTAAAATAGACGACGATTGCAATAGAATTATCTGGGAAACAAAATATATATTTTAAGCTGGAATAGCCAGTTGATTGATTTCATCCATGCATTTAAGGCCAATCTATTGCTGCTATGCTCAGCTCTGCACGACCATCGATTAGACATACAAGTTAGGAATAATTCGATTGGAGTTCGAGATTTTCGTATAAATACTGAAAAATTGCGACAGCGAATGGAAGAACTGGGTGAGGAGGCTGAGAACCAGGAAGAGATACAAAATGACCAGCAAAAACCAATTAAGAAACGTGCGCGTTTTGGGAATGAATAATGTTTAAGCAATAATAGATAAATAGTTGAGAAGTAGCTGAAAAGTTTTCTTATAAAATCTTACAGAATGAATACCTGTTAAAAAAATCAAAATCTAAGGAAAACAGTGTGTTATTTCCAACTTTCTCTGAATTGATCTGTCACTGTATGACTTTAATGACTATTTGTTCGGCCTACTCAGTTTTTATTTCTACTTCTTAAGAATAATAAATTTACTGAACTTGTGCAAATACTGCAAAAAGAAATTAAATAAATCGACTCTTGGAATTAAATCCTTTATCTTTCAAGTGGATTCTTTGTTTTATGATAAGATTGCTTGGATTTAATATAAGTTGTATTATTTTTGATCCAGTAATGATATTATTAAAAGGAGATCAAATAAAAATCTATTTTGTTAAATCGTAATGACTAGCAAACAAACGCACAATCTTCTATATTCGTCGATAGTTTTATCTTTGAAATTAATTCTTGCAGAAAAGTCATATGCATAAATTTGAATTCACAAATGAGAATAGCGAGATTATAAATTCGATTTTCCGCAGAAGCAACAATTCATCTCTAATTGATATTAATTTTAGGGAAATAAGGTAAGAAGCGCAACAAAATCATGCTAGCAACTTATCGTAGAACACATGCGCAAATAAACGGATATCTGCAAGGATCACATACAATACAAGATAGCATATTCATCCATATAGAGGGAAATGTTAGTAAAACCACTGAAAGATTCACAGTCAGTATGATTAGATGAAAAAAATAGCTGTAGATGAAATTATTCGCTCCGTTCACCACAATGATGTTGAAATTATTATGCATAAGAACTCTTATGTTAAGACTTTATAACTGATCTAATTACTATAAATCGCTGATATCACAATAATTCTACTCACGATTTACCAAAGACATGAACTTTTCAGATTTATTTTTCGAGCCACTGCAAAACTTATAGCTTTGGTGCTATAGTTCAATAGCCAGATATGTTGAATTTATTATATGACTTCTTGTAATATTTATAGATTTACAAATTATGTAACAATAAAAACAAAATGCACTAATTCACTGTATATTGCCAACACTGACATATAAACTTGTATGGAAGTCAAATTCTACTTATAAATCCTATAATTCATGTCTGGATGAAATGGATCTTTTCATTAAACACCACTACTGAAATAGCCTATGATCTAAACTAAGCCCGAAGCAGAGAGGAGTTAAGGAATTTTTACCAGGCTTATTTTAATCTTATAATCTTAGAATATTCCACGTCGCAATAATAAATGATAAGATGTCTTCGCAAACGTATCACTACATAAATACATGGACATGTACTATGTCCATGCTAAATCTCCCATTCAGTATTTTTGAAATCATAAAGCATAATAAAATAAAGACATAATATACATTCATCTCCTATGATTTTCGTCCGTTCGGCCCCAATAATAATTTAAGTGATTCTTCCGAAAAAATATTAATTCCCACTGGTTTTTGAATCATTTGATTGAATCTACAACTTGAGTTGCTTTCAATGTTACAATTGAAGCCGTTTATTTGGCATGGACAATTGTGTGAACCATCCTGTGCATCACATTCCATATGAACCACATGACCGCAACTAAAATTTTGAAAATATATTTTGATCTGAACTGCAGAAGCCAAAAAGCACACAAGCATATAATATTGAAACCAAGATCATAATAGATACTTGTAAAGATATAATGATTTTCCTGGTAAGCGCCCACAGCTAATGCACATATTCGATGTGATCAAACCGGCAGTGCGACGTGTTGATTGCTTCATTAAATCGTTTAACCTATGAAATTGTTTATTAAGATCTAAGCACATGAAGAAAATCTTTCATACATTTGTCTCTATTTGTTACACAAGGTTTTTAGCTTAGTTTCACAAAATATATTACATGTTAAATAATATAACTTAGCAATTCAAACTTGGACCAAGTGAATGCTCTATTTGTTATGCTCGATATTTATTCATTATTAAGTATATTTTCTTCCAGGCAGTATATATAATTAATTATGCAAAATAAAATCAAAGAAAATACGTTTGAATCGTCTCTTTCTCGATACATTGTACAGTTTCTGTCAGGAGTACATCTTCATAGCGACATGATGCAAACATGAAAGTTATCAATGAACGAAATTTTGCGTATGTTGAACATCTGCAATTTCCTCTTCTTAAAAATGATTCCATGATACTTTTTCTATTTGCAAAAAAAAGAAAAAAGTGATATAGATATAGATCGTACCGAAACACTGGATGAGTAAATAAAGTATCAACTAAACGTTCTGCATCACTACTTCCATTTTCCATAATTGTTGTAATTACATTGTTTAATATCACCATCATATCTTCAAAACTTGCTCTCGTATTTTAAATTCAAAAAGCCTCTGCCATATTATTAGTCGCTTATAAGTCTGACAAAATTTGGTGTTATTATCGCAGAAAATTATCCATTATATATTATTTCGAGAATATATGCATATTTTTCTATGTATTATAAGTATTTTTCAATAAAGAAATAATCATTTCAGATATCAGATCTTATTTTTCTAATATAGATTTCATTACAATGTAGAATTTTCCCTACATATAACATTCGAAATCAATTATGTATAGAGCCAAAAACTACTGTGAAGTTAAACACCAAAAAAGTGTGCAATAAGGATGCCATAACTGCAAAACATTATTACAGTTTCGTAAATCATTTTATGATCCATATTATTTTAAATCTTTAGATTACTTGTAGAAATTGAAGCAGGATAATCTACTATAGTTAAAATTTAGATTGCCCAAACGCTCATTTTGGAGGAATACAGAAGAATTTACTTGATTCTTCCTGCAACTCTAATTGTGGAAGTGAAAGAATTTTGTTCAATATTTTGAACATCCAATTTCCTTGTCGAGCTTCTTCATGATAAATGCTGGCCAAACGAATTGCTTCGTAAATATATTTCGCTGAAGCATGTAAATTATAGGAAATTAATTTTCTCTACCTCCTTTTTCTCTCGATCCTGCAAATTCAAAAACTGAGCACTTACAGGAAAGCGTTGCATCTTTCATCCACGTCTTACCGAGTTCATAATCAAGGAGTTCGAAAGCCCCCTACAAGTTTTCTAGCTTCCAGGAGTAACACACTTGATAAAATAAATCTATGTTTCACTGTATAATTCAAACATCGATCGGTTCTCGATGCTGTCTTAAGCCAATAACGTAGAAATTCATTCAGCTTCTGAAATCAAACATGTTAGACATATATTGGTTACTAGGACAAATAAGACCTGTTTTGCAGAAGCATAGAAGGAATAAATTTTGATTACCGTGTCCATATTTTCAAATAAATTATAGAACACAATTCCCTTTACAGCGAGAATCAAAAGCTGCTCATCACGTTCTTCAGAGTCAGTTAAGGTCCGATAGCCACGATCACGTCTGAAAAATAAAATAATAATAAATAGTCATCATCATCTATGATTTCGAGATTCTTTGGAATTCACAACAAGAGTTTCTTAAAATACAAAATAACCTTATCTGAAAAACATACTAAAGTTATTCAGTAGGCACAAAATAAACCTTGTTAGAAAACAGTAATAGTACAATAAGAATGCATCAGTATCTCTCAAAGTTTCTTTGGATAGCCATTCCATAAAATGGTCAAGAATAATTTCGGCCGTCTGATTATAATCGATTTTAGCAAATCTCTGTATTCCATAAAAAATGAAATTACAGTTAACTATTAGGAGAACAAAAAGAATAAAATGTCCAGTATTCTCAAATCTTCGAAAAGTGATCAATGATGAAGAAATATTATGAAGACAAATATGTGCTTAGACCAAGAAATTGTATCAAATGGTAAGTCCTTTTTAAAGAATTTATCATTTAATTGTGCATTCTTAAAATGTTAATTAGAATTTGTAAAAATTAGAGTTAAGTACCTGCAGAGAATTCCATAAAAGGAATGAAACTTTGACAGTTCGTCATTTTGCAGCTCAAGTAACAATGTTTTGATCAACGGAAACACGAGCGCATGAAAATATGTGCAATTATTAAACTATTTCGAATTCATGAAAATGCACTCATTGAAGTTTCAATAGAAAATAATAGAAAAATTCTTAATAGTTGTTAATTGCAGCGAACAAAAGAGATAACATACTGCATTCACTGGGTTACTTAGATAACATTCCACCAAATTAACGAATTCGCGTCTGTTTATATAAATATATGAGCAGACCTGCAAGCTAAAAATATTCAAATGAGATAAGAGAAAAAAATTGTTACTTCTAAAACCAAGAACCAAATTAATATAATATTCAGTTCGAGATATTGCACTCTCTTACAGGATATAAAAGATGTTACCGATACGATAATTAGTTTAAAAATATATACACATACTGAGGTAGTTTTCTGGCTTGTCGTAATATTTTTATCTCATCCAGGCCATTCACAATTCTCATTACTTCCACAACACATCTCTCAGCGTCTGCAACTCGCTCATTAGATTCGCCAAATGATATTACTATCTCGATCAACTGTAAGATAAGAGTATTTTGTAGCTTATATGCAGAACATTCAAGATACAAAACTTTCGAGTTGTATTAATCACTGCTGTAACGAAGGGTGCTAAGCCAAAAGTATACCTCATTGATTGTTGCAACCACTGGCAAAATTGCTTTTTCTGCAAAAGGTAAGCAACAAGAGTGAAATAATTGACGAAGAGTACTGCACTACGATCCATCGAACAGATTATTTGATATATGACCTCTGTTATTTTTTGTAATCTTCCGTCTCTAAAATTACAGAATTTTGACCCAAGGAGATTGGAAAAGATGAGTCATAATTGATTGATAAGCTTCAAGTATGATCAATTTTTTTCTTGCATGTATATTCTCAATAAACTATCAGTGACGAACTATTTCGAAGCAAAATTGTCATTATTTTTGCAATGTGAAGTAAACTGAGAAAGCTTTGTTGTATGTTACCTAATAAAGTACAACAGACAACAAAACCATAAGTTCTTTTAGAAAACTCACAATATGAAATTGTATTATAGCCAGAGAATGAGATGTGCTTCATTTTTACGATAAAAATAATATTAAAAATTGCAACACATTAGCACTATTATTCTCTATCATTCATCATTCGCGTTTGAACAATTAAAAAGAAATAAACTTGCTCCGAATTAAAAATATCACTGTCCGAACAAGTGAATATAACGTTAAAGAACTGAACAGCGTCAAATTTGATAAGCAGTCGTAAATACGGATATATAATCGAAGCTGAAAAATACTACGAAGAAAAAATCGGATTTGCAAATTATTTAAAGGATGAATGGCAACGACAATAAAAGAAAAAAGAATTACCTGATGTGCCATTCTTGCCTTTGTAGGAAATAAGACAGCGATACACTTGTAAAGGAAGGGTTGCAGCAATTTTCTTTGGCAAAAATCCAATTGGGTAAGCTCTACCCGACAGGCAACATTGAATATATAATAATAACTTATTCCCAAGTGCTATTTCGCAATCTGACAACACTTCACAGTCGACAAGTTCCGCCAATTTATCAAATATCTCCTGTAATATATTCAATGACAATTTAAAAAATTTTAGATATCACTTAATTTGTTTCAAGGATGATTTTTTACATTTAAAAAAGAAAAAGTTGTGAAATTTGAAATGAGAATAAATGATGACCAAAATAGAATAGATAATAGCGATGACCAAAAATGCTTACCTCCAGTGGTCCTATATAATCTGACATTGCCTTATTGTAAACATAAATAACACCATCATAAAGCCCATTTTTTCTGCAAGTGGTCATCACAAAATGAATATCCTGTTTTTCAACCGGAATACGCACCACAGCCGCTTCAAATTGGTTTAAATTGCCTTCTAATATTAGATGATGAAAATAATCGGAGACCTAAAATAAATACTTTTATCACCAGAATATTTCTAATCATAGTGAAATAATATCTCGCCCAGCCAATCCATCACTAAGTCCTGCGAAACCTAATTAGAAGAAGGGGAATGAGCTTCGAAAAAATTTCGAAGTAAATTTGAGCTATACAGATTATCATATAATT
Source organism: Dirofilaria immitis (assembly GCA_024305405.1). Taxonomy (NCBI): domain Eukaryota; kingdom Metazoa; phylum Nematoda; class Chromadorea; order Rhabditida; family Onchocercidae; genus Dirofilaria; species Dirofilaria immitis. Next base: position 8,360,171 of record JAKNDB010000068.1, read on the forward strand.
CTAAAAAGAAGACGAACTTAATAAATAGTTAAACATAATAAATGAAAGCAAAAGATGAACTAGTGTAGGAGGTGGGTCTTCCAATCGTCCATCCAACACAACTTCATCGATGAATTCGAAAAATATTGCTTTAGAAAGGCTGTCTTTTTCCAAACAACTATACACTGTATCATAGAGTAAATTAAATTGTTTAGCCGTGATGCATGCTCGTATAAGAAGTTGGATATGTTTCTGGAAGTTATCGAAATAAAATTTATCTTTATATAAAAATAAAAATTATACGGCCACACCACATACACACAATGTTGATCTCCTAAAATCTATATTTTGCAGATTCACTGAGTACTCAATCCCGCTTTGCACTTATAACAATTTTTACTTACTTTATAATGATCAACAAGTTGTGTTACTTTTCCATTCGTTAGACCAGATATAGTGAAAGCTAACAGCGAATGAATAAGATCAGGAATTCGCAAAGAAACGACATGCTTCAAATTCAATCGTTTCGTTTTATTGGCGATTTTTCCCATAATTACATCAAGAGCAAACAGAATAGCTGGTACTATTTGTCCTCTGAAATACGACATTTTTCTGTTTTTTAATATAATTGAAAGTAACTATAATTGAGTATGTCCATATTTTCCCGATTATGGTATTACAATAATTTGATAACAAAAATAACCGGTTAATCAAGTTTTCCAACTGCGCTATTTGATCGCTTACTGAGATTATGTAAACAGAATACTGGCCAAGAAGAAATATCACGTTTTCAGCAAGGCAAATGGATTGATAACAGACGCAGTCAGCAAGATATTCTAGGGCAGGACTTACATTACTTCCAGTAAACAAACCCTGCAAAAAAATATGCTAATGTCATTCTTCTTCGTTTGCAGACTTCCTGTCGTATTTATCTACCATACCTTGAAATCAGTAGTAGCATATGTTAGTTGTACATCGCGAATATTTTCCACCGCAATTTCTCCTTGCACAATGTCAATCATATGCACTCTTTCATCAGTATCTACAACAATCAAATAGCACGGTTCTATCCATTTTAGATTGATCATGTCGAAATTCATCGACAGTACTCTAAAAGAAAAAACGAAAATGTAAAACGGAAGATGAAAAAAAGTAGAAATAAAGAAAAAATGAACAAAAATCACAAATGAATAGAAATTAATAGATTTTATGGCCATGAATTTTTGAAAAATTATACCCAAATTAAATCTGAAATGTTCGTTGCTTAAATGAACAAATATGTTCAACCAAAGAATTAGTTTCTTCAATTGTCTAACTAGCTATAGCAACTTCATACAATAGACAGCATTCAATATATATCTTTAAAAGCAGAGTTTGAATTTTAAAATCAACCTAGAATATCTAATAAAAAAATGAATCAAAAACACAAATTTTGTGGAAGATCTAACAAATTCTCGGAACAAAAAAAAATACTGGGACTCACCGGTAACGTACGACTCGCAATTTTGAAAATGCACAGCTTAAATAATAGAATTCAATTCTTGAACCACGTCCCATACAAAAAGCGGTAGTCCTATTTCGTGATGTTTCCTGCAAGGTGTTCAAGTAGAACAAGTCTAAAAGTTTGAAAATACAGAACATTTTAACTTTTTGTATGGAACTATTTGCTACACTTTCTAACTTTTGTTTATTAAGAGTGGGATGTATATGGTATTGAATTACCATAATAAAGAAAAAATTAAACGAGAACAGACATTTATTAACAATATAATAACTAGACGTGAAATGATACATTAGCTTACCTTGATATTTATTGTCTGACAATCAATCAAAGGTGGACGATTGGCTGGTCCGTTAAATGAAGTAGCGTATACCAAACGCATCTCTTTCAAACTTACTAGAAACAATTTCTTGAGTGATAAGAGAGCTAAGATGTGGTCGCTATCCAATAATTTCAAATATACCACCTGGAATCACACTATGAAATCCGCATTTCCAATATCAGAAAGCATAATTGACTGAATTTTCTTCCAATAACCCACCTCTCCATGGCAGCCCGAGAAAACACAGCGGGTTTTCCGTGAACGAACTGCTGTCGGTAATGTTAGTTCATAAACTGAACCTCCACTGTCTAGGCAAGCAAGTTTTCTGTCACTGAACAGTTAATCATTAGAGAAGATATAAACGGTAAGATGATAGAATACGGTGTAATAACATTACATAATTTCAAATAAAAAAACATTTACATCCAATTTACAAACTGTTTTAACATTCTATATAGTCATAAACCAATAAAATTCCTGATTTTCGATCTATTCACTGCTCTTCTCACCAAAAATGAAAACATCAATATAACTGATGATTCGTCTCACCATTCTGTTTTTTGCTGGTATTTAAAAAGCAGAAAAGAAGCAAACTCCCGTGAATCAAAAAAATCGCACCTTGCACAGAAAAGTATTTGTAGCATACCCTGGCCAGATTGCACTACATCATTGAAATCGTCCATTACCCTACCCGTAATAACATTGAACGTACGTATTAAACCGGAACCATAACCAACGGCCAACAGTGCACTACTTTTACTGAAATCGAGACATGATACTGGGCAATCGTCCGCTGCTATCGAATGAATTAGTCTGCAAATCAAAATTAACAATGCTTCTCATAATAAATTTCTGTCGTGAGATATTAGAAATGAACTTAAAAATTTAAGGAAGAACGTTGCAGTAACCTTCGATTTTCAAAGCCGAAGATCAATACAAGCCCATGACTCGTCCCAACAGCAATGTTAGCATTAGAAATGGCCAAAGCTTTAGCGTAACCTACATTCCACATCTTCAATTGACATGTAATGGATTCTGAAATAGTTTGCTAAAGAATTTCCATCTAAAACCTCATTAACAATAGTAACAAAATAGAATATCTTAAAACTGTTTGCCTCTTGCTTTCTAATTAACGAAACAGACCACTATGATCTAAAATTAAGATTTTTCACATCTAACATAATATGCTATTACATATAAAAAGTTTAGATATCCAAGCACGATAATACTTTTCGGGACATGCTAAGAATGCATGCGGTTGAAATCAATAATTCAGATGATTTACAGCCTCATTGGTGAATAATTTGAACAGGAGGCAAAACTGTTAGTTCTTATTAAAACTTAATAATCTTCTCCGCAGTGATTTTGATTTAAAAGTGACAAGAAATATGTTGGAGTTCATTTTTCTGCAATCGATAATCTTTAGCTTTCTTTTCTCTGTGCAATGTAATCTTTGAACTGGCAATGAAGACTCACCTAGTTCTCTAATATGAAGAGGCGAATCCAATGTATAAGAAGAAACAGATGAAATCGGGCTCGACTGTCGTGGGGATGTAAACAGTGATTCCTCATCATCCAATCCACTCAAAATTTCATCATCCAAATCCAGGATCTTCTGTAAAAATAATATGCAATACCCAATTACAAACTGTGAGGACTAATTTGTTTCAATCCCTTGAAAGGAAAAAAATAAAGTTTACACTTACATCGGCAAGAATCTCATCGAGAGTTTGCTCAGGGATAGTGATAGAATCATCAATTTCAATCCATCTATCTACGATGTCTTCATCGGTAGCTATCGACGACATTGGCCATCCAATATAATTAGTTCCTTTCCACAGTGATCTATCGCCGACTTCGTCACTTATTAAAACGGTCTATAAACCACTAACGCTGAAGACATTTAACGATTAAGATAATCTTGCACACCTGACACTTATCACCCACCATATCGTCCAGACCTAATTTCGGTTACTAACATTCTTTGGAAAATCATTCGCAATATGAATACGGACCCTTCTATTGTAAGCGATAGGATTCGTGATTGTGGGCTTAGAGCTTATTTGCTAACGCTGGGGCCGTACTAATTCTTTTCTCGTTCTTTGACATTTTGGATGTAATCATAACTACCTAGCTTGGGTTGTGCTAGGTTTGATTTCATTCTGGTTTCGAGTCATTAATTTTTGAGATTATTGGGGTTTACTGCTCTCTCTTGGTCATGTCAAAGGATAAAAATAATGCTATTTTCTTGTCCTTTAGTCTTCACGTCTCCTCAGGACAAGTTTTTTTCTTTTTTCAAATTATCACTAAAAGAGTGTTAAATTTATTGCAACCAACAAAAATTGTTCCGATAGATTGCTTGTTTGAAATTTTTATTCGTGAAAAGTAAATGTATGCTAAAAGTCAATGATATAAAATGAATGGATACGATCAGTGAGATAGATAGAAATGGACAACCTATCTTCAGTTTGCAGTTCGAGATGAGAAAAATCAGATGTCTTTATGGTTGAAGACACACTGGAGTATCTCTTAAATTGGATTGATTAAAGTGAACATACTATATTCTCTATTTGAGTTTAATTGCTGCTCTTTCAAATTCTTAATTTCTTAAATCGCGAAGGGAAAGGATGGGACATAGTTTCTAAATTATTTACTCCATTCTTAAAATTTCTTACGAGCTTTTAAATTTTGTTCAAAAAAGCAGTAGAAAAGTTGATTAGTTATATGACTTTGAATTTAATTGGGCTTCTGATAATGCTCATTGGGTATTAATATTAGTACAGCTGCGGATGATGTTATTTATTTATTTATATTCTAAAAGTAATCAATAAACTTATATAGGTTTCGATATTTATGATTCACTTGTTTGATGTACATATATCCGGCACATTCAATCTGATCAAACCCACATTATTTTATGGATAAACATAACGTAATTATTTTTAGAAACTATTCCTTGATATGGTTGACTAAGAAATAATCTAGGAGGAAACAATGTCATTTATTGTTCTCATATTTTCCATAACAGTAGCGATGGCTGTTAAGAATAGCAGCGATCCCGGATATGATATTCTAAAGTTTATGGAACGATTCCAAGCAAGTCAGTTTTATTGTTTTTAATTTTCTGTTTTGGATTCTTATGCTGGCAATTATTTGAGAAGTGGGGATGAAAGTATTCTTTGGTTAAGAATTTCCTACAAGAAAGTTTTTTTCCTGCTGGTTTCTGATACGCTATACATGAGTGACAAGTTTACTTAAAAGCGCTAGACGAATAGTTCTCTTTACATGGTTCTTATTCGTAACTGTGTTTTATATTCAAATCATATTTAAAGAGTTGTTAAAACTTCACCTAACAACAGGAAAGAGATTAATTAGGTTTATACGTAATTATTTATTATTTACACGCAATCCATGAAACTTATTGCATTGTTTGTCCATTTAATGAAACCTGGTATAATTTTGAAACTATGTGGAATCATATGTTTTGCATAAGAATTGATTTTCAGCTACTTTTCCAGTTATTCATTCGCATTTCTAAACGCTCTGATTTTTTTCGCAACAGTAACACCGTCATATTGCATAAATACTTGCTAGTATTGTGATTACTAGTATTATGATTTCTTTTTCGTATGTTTAAATTTAAGATTTGAGAGAACCGATAAATTTATCTGAGGAATTGATTTGCAACTGCTCGTATTCTGGTTGTGGTGCAGAGATTGCTCGTTTTTTGGGAAATAATTACTCAAAATTTTGTCGTTCCACCAGTGGGATATGTTACAAACGTTTACTGCCCGATCGATCGGTCATCTTAAGGTTAGTGCTGGTATGTTTTCGAATATTTATATAATAGAAAGAAAATTACTTTTTGCACATTGTTATACACTGTTTTTGTGGCAATCAATGGAAAATGTAAGAGAGCGATACGATTCGGAGTATCCAATTTCTGAAGCATTATTCTGCATTCCTATGTGATTTGTCTTTCCGTTTTATTTTATAGAGGCAAAGTTCATTAGGAAATCATCAATAAAAGAAGTGAGTTACAAGTAAATGACACTTTCAGTTGTCTGGGCAAAGATGCCAGCCCTGATTTGCACTGTCGAGCCAAGCAACCAATGAATGATGGAAGTATGATGCAATGTTGTTGGAATTATTCATTCTGCAATGGAGCTCTAGATTTGAATTCAGTAAATGATTATAGTTCGGTAAGATCCCATTGCATTCTTTCATTTATCAGAATTCTGTATTCATAATTTTCGATTACTGAGGCAACAATGTATACCATGAAGAGCTATTGTAAACTATCGATATACTATGAAGAGCTATTGTAAACTATCTTTTCGATTTTATACGGAAACATAAAAATTGTATGCCCTGTTTTGACAATAGTAACAAAATTTGTAGAAAAACTGCATAAATAATAGCAATTTTTTTCTAATGCACTAATTTTTTACACTGATATGAATTTTAACTGCTTTTTTTTTATTTTCGTTCAGTTTCAGGATAATAATATAACTTTAATTCGCTATTTGGTTATTTTTTTGATAGGAACTATCATTTTTGCGTTTTCTGTTTTCTTAGCTTTTGCTTGGACTAACAAACCACTGAAGCGTTGGATATTTTATTGGGCACACCATGGCGAGGAACGATCTGAAGTGTAAACAGTCATCTTTATTTTTCATATATGTATTAATCAAAGGAGATATTAAGGATAGTTGACCATTCAGTGCAATTTAGTTCTCTTAATGGCATTTTGCTCTTTTCTTCATAGTTTTCTCATTTGCAACAGATTATCATATCAGCTATTAATCCTAATGTGTCAGTTTTTAGATTAGAATGATCTGTTGTCATTATTTCGCTTCATGAGGAATTTTTTCGAATATATTTTGCAATGATTTAATGCTAAGAATTAAATTCTAAAAATTGTTTTGCCGTTATTTATTCTTGACTCAGTATAATAATAATGTTTTATGTTGTGTTTTAAGTACTGGAAAAGAAAAGTTATTGATGAACTCAATGGATGCCTTAGGACATTTGAGCGATTTATTATATAATTTAGATGATTCTGCCACCACCGGCTCTGGTTCAGGTACACCTTCCAACCGTTATTGATTATTCAGTTAAGTAAATCTTTTAATGAAATGCAATTTAATAAATCCATGGAATCTCTAGTTAGAGTGATAAAGAAGAGCAGCGGAAAAAAGCATTTTGTTAGGTAGCTTGGGTGATTAAAATAATTATTCTTTTAACTTTTTTACTGTTATTCTTTAACTGTCCTAGTAAAGACTTTTCTCCGGTCTCTTTCTTTCTTCATCGCTGTAGCTAGAGATGTAATGAATTTGTAGTTTCAATCGCGATATCTTATTAAAAATTAAAACAGAATAATATTATAATCTATGGTTAGAGAAATAATGCAGTAAAATCTCAAATTTTCAGGGTTTCCATTACTTGCTCAACGTACTATCGCTCGTCAAATTGAACTACAGAAAGAAATTGGACAAGGACGCTTTGGAGAAGTGATTTTTCTTAAGAAAAAAGATAATATCTTCATTTTTTCTTTAATTTGTTACATCTTAATACATTTCGATGATTCGGTTTGGCATCGCAGGTATGGTTGGGTTATTGGAGAGGTGACGAAGTCGCTGTGAAAATCTTTAGTTCACGTGATGAAAGATCATGGAATCGAGAAGTTGAGATTTTTCAAACAAATCTTCTCAGACATCCAAATTTGCTGCGCTTTATTGCTTCTGACAATAAAGGTATCGAATTTTGTAGTATTAGTCATGTTTTTCTTTACTCGATGTATGACTTGTTATTTTTGGATTTGCAACTACAGATATGCTTAAATTTGCAGTAAATTGACAGAAAATTTAATACAAAGATTTGCTAGATGCAAAAATTTGTGATAGACCTACAAAAAGAATTTACCTGTAGTAAATTTTCTATTATTGATTATTTGTTTAATAACAGCAGTTTCCTTTCTATCTAACTCTTTCCATGGTAAACGACCAGCAATGAACTCAATTAACATATACATCATTGACTTAATATTTATTTAATTTCTTCTTATTCAAATTTTGAATAAATGACAAAACAGAAATGAGTGTCCAGATAGCTTTATTGATCGTATCTTTAATAACATTGGAGAACAAAGATTTATAATCCGAGTAATTTGGCATGTTTTTAAAATTCTTGTTAAATTTCAATTTGTAAGCTCAATCTTGTGTAATTAATTACGGTATTATCTTATGAATTATGATTAATTTGGCAATTTATGGTGAATAATCCCTTTTTATAGTTTTCAATGCCAAATATTGTCATTTTTTAGTAATTTTCATAAGTTTTAACAGCTCGTAAATATTGTCATAATGTCTGGAATTTTCTGAGTCTGCGATAATATCATTATGGTAACAGTCACTTCTGGAAGTACTACCCTCTTATTTCTTTTTCATTTATCTTGGAATATGTAATACTATTGTCCACTAATTAGTTATGCTCTTAATTACATAGATTATCCTGACGTCCTTGTTCCAAATGTTCATGCACATTAACGTTGCAATATGCGACAGTACTACGAAATGAACGCGTTCACGTTGCTTGCGTAATTTAAGCGCTCTTTTTTCTTTCATGGCAACCTAAAAAGCTTAAAAGATATTTTGCATTATTCTAGAAATATTTTGTTTAACAAATTATATTTTGAAGAATCTGCAACTTTTTCTTATATAAGTAGGAAAATATACGGGAAGCAATATTTCGCAAATATCCACAGTGTAGGTTAGGCATTTATTAGATTTGATGAATTCAGTGGGTATATTCTAAGTGCTATAGTGAAGCAGAAAGATTGATTGTATCAGAGTAGTTTCTCTTAATGTCTTGAAGACTTTTAAAAAGTTTTATGTGATTGACGTGCATTCCATAATTGTCAAGAAATTTATGCAGATCACTGTTTTTTTGTGTATATATCTATATTTCAATGGTACATAATTTAAAGATACTGGAACGAGTACACAGCTGTGGTTGATAACTGAATTTCATGAACATGGTTCTCTTTATGATTATTTGTTCGCAAATGTTGTCAGCGAACCAGTAATGCTGCAAATGATACGCAGTATTGCAGTTGGCTTGTCTTTCTTACACAATGAAATTCCTGGTCCACGCGGCAAGTTTTTCAAAAAATAACTGCAATATGCGACAACTCTAACAGAAGTATTTTTTGATCATTGTAGGAAACCAGCAATTGCTCATCGTGATCTAAAATCGAAGAACATCTTGGTCAAGTCGGATCTAACTTGCGTGATTGCTGATCTCGGTTTGGCAGTGCGTTACATGAGTGGTGAAATAAATGTTCCAGATAACAACAAATGTGGTACTGTCGTAAGTTTTATCTTAAATGTGATTAAAGGCGAAAGAGGCAGACGAAACAGTTGCATATTTTTCAGTATTCCCATACAGTTATTAAAGTTTTGTTTGAATTTCGAAATGAAATTTCCTCATATGCCGTTTTCAATTTAGTATAGTATAATAAAGGAATGAAATCTTGTTATTAAGAAAAACAAAAATAGTTTCATTCTCGCTCTAAATCAAGTAAGCTTTCAGCGATAAATACCCACTGTATTTCTCTTAGTAATTTTGTAATGTTATCTTACGGGAAGATATATAATATATGGCAAAAATATCTCAATTAAAATAACAAAGTGATGCTTGTGGTTCAAATTTATATTGAATCAACATTTATTATTTCTGCAGGTTTTATCTCCATTAAAGAAGAATAGACAAACACAATAAATTGTTTTTGTTATCGTCTGATAGATATCATTAATTTATTATTGTTTTTATAGCGTTATCTGGCACCTGAAATATTAGAGGGTAGTTTCCACGCGAGTCATTTCGAAGCCTATAAAACTGCTGATATGTATGCGATTGGTCTTATTGTCTGGGAGATTATGTGGAGATGTGGAAATCAGGGTGAGACTATTTGGTTGTTCATGAAATTACTTGCGTTGAGTCGCATATATTTTCTGATTTTTATTCATCTAAAATCTGATTTGTATAAAATATTTTATTGAAATTGAATTACATATATCTTAGTATTTATTCATCTAAATTAGTAATTTTGCAGAAAAAGTAAGGCCGTTTGAGCTACCATATTTTGATTGTGTAGGCCGAGATCCAACAATGGAGGAAATGAAATTGTGTGTCTGTGTACAGAAGCGACGACCTATTGTTCAAGAACATTGGGTAAATGATAGGGTTTGTATTTTTCTGTTTATAGTTTTTTCGAATTGGAATTTCCTATTCTATATTTCATTTAATAGCTACAATATTGCGATTTACTTAAGCACTAAGCTTGCTGAAATTTGGAAGATATTAGATGTGATGAAGATTCTTTAATGATATAACTTTGAGATATTTCAGGTGATGGGAGGAGTATTGCAAATGATGCAGGAGTGCTGGACGGAATCGCCAGTATGTCGGCTTACGGCAATGAACGTTCGTAAAGCAGTGGATCGTCACGCAGCCAGCATAGGTTGGAAAGTTCGAAGTTAGCTGACAAAATATCGTCGCAAATCTTGAAGTATAAATTCTTTATTTGGATTTTTTGTGATGGATTTTGATGCTGAGATGAATGCTTGAATTATGGATAGATTATTGAAATCTTGACTAACTGTTATCCTCTTTTAGCTATACCCGTCCCTATAGTTCGTTACATTATTGAAACGCGGTAAAGAGGAAAAGGAACTGAAAGAATTGATGTGGAATAATAAAGCAGTCGTTGGTATGGATTTAAATCGTTTAGAAAACATTTGAGTAGTTTAGTTTTTGGAGCGTATACAATTAAAAAGAAACGTTGACACAATGTATCGTGCGGTTAAAACGCAGCATTGTATTTTGTCTGTTGAATCTGATATGATTAGAGAAGTTTTGCACCAGTAAGTTTCTCTTCTTCAGCAACATACTTTTGTTTATATCCTTAGATTGTAATTAATTGTGCCCTTAGGTATGTTATCTATTGATAAAAATTGCATTGCACTATTTTTTTGTGTTGTCATAGTACATTACTAGCATTTTTAATTCATCCTTAGACATTCTGCTTTCCAGATGGCAGTACTATGTGGAGATATTATGTGGATTCATATTTATTTATGTCATGTTTGTGAAACGAATTTATCAGTCGAAGTACTGTACGTTTCACTATGTTCCACTTCTTCAGACTAGTAGTTAGAATGCTTTCTATTTAGAAAAGGCTTCGTTAATCTCTTCACCGCACAGAATATTCTAGGATTGCTTCCTTTTGCTTGTCATTGATTTCTCATAAAGTTTATCCCTGATTCTTTATTCTTTTACATCCTTAAAATTTCAGAATAAATAATATGAAAATAATAACTAAATGCATTAACTGTCTAGAATGAAACAGATTGGATGATTAAACTATTACATAATATTTTGTATTGTGAAGCTCTTTTGGGTCTATTAGATCAAACAGTTTTTTTTTTTTTAAAGGTGCGACTTCAAAAAAATACCAAAGAAATATGACGTTTGACGGAAGTTGAAAATTATTGGTTCTTTATCTTTTTATCAGATTTGCGGAAGTAATTAGAGATGAAATACTGAATAAAAAGTATCGCAAAAGTGACATACAGCATAGTACCGAAGAGTAGATTCTGCATAGATTGTTGACATCTGAAAATAGACTTTATCTTCAATTAGAATCTTCTTGGATTAATACAATTATTACTTCCAATTTGAAGCTACATGAATATTATTTCGTAAAGGAACAATTCTGTTGAAATGACGAATTTCAGAGGAGGAATCCTGAAAATTTGTTAAAGGCAATTACCTAATATAAAGCGGACAAACATCATGGAGACTTACGGCAAACTAGTTTCAGTTTTGATTTTATAGATGTAAGTCAAGATACCAATTCCCGCAAACATTTGAGCTATCTGAATTGTAGTCAGTATCATGGATATTGCCCTGAAATGTCAATATGTGAAATCTGAAGTTGAAATCATTATAGAGGATTTCCATATAAATCAGGTGAGAAAAGAGTAACGAAGATGTGAACTTACTGATCCATAAACATTCTAAGAGAAATATATGTTTTGGAAATCCTTACTTGGGTGGTCGTATTCCATAAGATGTAACTGCGAAATAGGTATACATGGCGGAATGTACGAGAAAGTTCATGATGATAAACATTTTTCCTGAACCCGTATTTTCGGCACCTGCAATTTAGCAAGCGGATTATGAAAATTCTTAAATTATCCTTAACTCATACTGGTGACAAATCATTCCTTAAGCTGTAGAAAGACTTTCACAGTATAAAATTTTCTCGTGAGATAAAAATCCGACATAACAAATTACCCGAGTGAGCAGTATAAATAAGTACTGAAGCATGGTGATAATAATGCAAAAATATGAGAGGTTTTTTTGAGGATGATGAATAGCGTATCGCCAAGCTCCACGACTTTTGACCAGAGAAATAAATATGCCCAATAAGCTGCAACGTCAGTGGGATTTACCGAATAGCATAGGGATGGATAGATTCCTTCGTAGAGTAGTGAGTGAATCATCTGCTGAAAAAGCATTGAAACTATTATTGCTATTTAGAGATGGACAGACATTTAGTTAATGCATGTAAACAAGATAGCAGATAATATCTGGTTCATGCTGAAATATAATGTTTCTCATATTGTGGAAAAAGAGAAATGAAGAAGCTTTAATGAAATAGGTTGAATGGGCCAAGTAAGTAGTAATACATACTTCACTAAAGCGAATGAAGCCAAAAGTGTTAAAGAGAGCAAGTGAAAGATTCCAAATGAATAAAGGCCAGTGTAGTTTGAAAGCAGATCGATGTTTCATGAAGTATTGGATCAACTTGATAATGAAGAAGTAGCCTATCGAAACATTTATCGTTTGATACCAATTTTCTTGCATGCATATTGTTTTCTGAATTGGGTCATCCACTTTTTCGAATGGTAGAGCATATCTGTGATTGTGATTAAGAGGAAACAGATTATTATCATCGTCTTTTGTGATTTGTTTACAAGTTTACTCCACAAATTTATAACCGAGAAAATAACTCATTTTCGAAGAATTTTCATCTTCCAACTTATAATTACCAACATCTAACACGTATTTGATATAAATTTGCATTGCAGCAAAGGATAGAAGAACGTGTCATTCGATATTAAGAATTAAAGAATACCAATGTCACAATTACATCATGGGGAATACTAAACTTCTACAATAAAATATTACAGTAATCAAAGCAGAACATTCAGCTATAAAATAGTGCCATCTATTTAAATATAAAGGAGCAATTAATAACAACTCTCAATAAAAATATAATGTCGTAACTCCACTCCTAAAATGTGATGCCTATTAAAGCCTGAAAAGACATGGGATGAAATTTGGAAAATTTTTCTTGCTCCACTGGCGAGAAAAAGATACAATCTAGCTATTATACTTCAGTTTTGCTGATCATGAGTTTATTTTCTATATTTTATTCAATCTCTTTAGATATACCTTTAAAAAAGGGAAAGAATTGCAAACATGTCATAGTAACAAAATATTTGAAGATATGAAAATAACTTCAGGAAAATTTTAGCAATGCTTTAAAAGATCTAATAACGAGATGATAATTTTAGGTGTAAAAGTGAATGAATATATGAGTACCGGTATTTGTAGTCGACATAAAGACTGGATGAATTGTTCCTATACAATTCAAAATCATTCAGTGCGAACATAGTGTAATAGCGACGTGAATTTGAGCACTGATCAATGAGAAACTGTAATTATTCCGGTTTAGCAATGGATAAATATAATAATTTGTCTGAATAATTTAAATGGAATGCTTCGAATTGATTTTTTTATTCTATACGCATCGTTCATCTTACTTCTAATTCTCAGCAAAACTCTTCTCTAGAAGAAAAAAGAAATAATTTTTAGAGCTATTTCTTCAACATACTTTTTTTTGCCGAGAGCTAGCAAAGCATGAGCGCTCTTTCGTTCACTACACTCCAGTCGGTATTGATGAAATAGAAAGACTATTGATTAAGGACAACACAATTTCATCAACTATAAGAGCAAATTTTAACTATAATAATAGATGAATGAGTTATGATGAAAGTTCCAAAATTATAGCCTTCGAAAAACTAGGACGTTGTGATGACGAGATATCTGTTGCTGTCACTATTGCTGCTTCTGTTGCTGCTGCTGCTGCTGCTGCTGCTGCTGCTGCTGCTGCTGCTGCTGCTGCTGCAACTGCAGCGGCTAGCTGCTGCTGCTGCTGCTACTGCTGCTGCAGCGTGCAACTGCTGCAGCTGCTAGCTGCAGCAGCGGCAGCGGCTGTGCAGCGGCTGTAGCGGCAGCGGCAGCGGCGGCAGCTAGCGGCAACAGCGCGGCGGCAGCAACAGCAGCAGCAGCAGCAGCAGCAGCAGCGGCGGCGGCGGCGGCAGCGGCAGCGGCAGCGGCGGCAACAGCAGCAGCAGCAGCGGCAACGGCGGCAGCAGCAGCGGCGGCAGCAGCGGCAACGGCAGCGGCCGGCAACAGCAGTAACAGCAGCGGCAGCGGCGGCAGCGGCGGCAGCGGCGGCAACAGCGGCGGCAGCGGCGAGCGGCAGCGACGGCGGCAACGAGCAGCGGCAAGCGGCGAGCAGCAGCGGCAGCGACAACAGCGGCAACTGCGCAGCAGCGACAGCAGCGGCGGCGGCGAGCGGCAGCGGCGGCAGCGAGCGGCGGCGACGGCAGCGGCGAGCAACGGCAACCGGCAGCGGCAACGGCAACGGCAGCAGCAGCGGCGGCAACAGCAGCAGCAACAGCGGCAGCGGCGGCGGCAGCGGCGAGCAGCGGCGGCGGCAGCAGCAGCGGCAGCGGCGGCGGCAGCAACAGCGGCAGCAGCGGCAGCGGCAGCGAGCGGCAGCGGCGGCAACAGCGAGCGGCAGCGGCAGCCGGCGGCAACGGCAGCAACGGCGGCGAGCAGCGGCAACGGCGGCAACAGCAACAGCGGCGGCAGCAACAGCAGCGGCGGCGGCAACAGCAGCAACGGCAGCAGCAACGGCAGCAGCAACGACGGCAGCGGCGGCAGCGGCGGCGGCAGCGGCAACCGGCAGCGAGCGGCAACAGCGGCAACGACAACGGCAGCAGCGGCAGCAGCAGCGGCGGCAACGGCAGCAGCAGCAGCGGCGGCAGCAGCGGCGGCGGCAGCGAGCGGCGGCGGCGGCGGCAGCGACGGCGGCAGCGGCAGCGGCGGCGGCGGCGGCAGCGGCGGCAGCGGCGGCGGCGGCAGCAGCAACGGCAACGGCGGCGGCAGCGGCGGCAGCAACGGCAGCGGCAGCGGCGACGCGGCAGCGGCAACGGCAGCAGCAGCGGCAGCAGCGGCGGCAGCAGCAGCGCAACGGCGGCAGCAGCGGCAGCGGCGGCGGCGGCAACCGGCAGCGGCAGCAGCGGCGGCAGCGGCGGCAACAGCGGCGGCGGCAGCGGCGGCGAGCGGCAGCAGCAACGGCGGCGGCGGCGGCGGCGGCAGCAGCGGCAGCGGCAGCGGCAGCGGCGGCAGGCAAGCGGCGGCAACGGCGAGCGGCGGCGGCGGCGGCAGCGGCGGCAGCGGCGGCAGCGGCAGCGGCAACGGCAGCAACAACGGCGGCAGCAGCAGCGGCAGCGGCGGCAGCGGCGGCGGCAACGGCAGCGGCAGCGGCGGCAGCGGCAACGGCAACGGCAGCGGCAACGGCGAGCGGCGGCAGCGGCAACGGCAACGGCGGCAGCAGCGGCGGCGACGGCAACCGGCGGCGGCAGCGGCAGCGGCGGCGGCGGCGGCGGCAACGGCGGCAACGGCGGCGGCGACGGCGGCAACGGCGGCAACAGCGGCGGCAACGGCGGCGGCGGCGGCGAGCAACGACGGCGGCGGCGGCGGCGACGGCGGCGGCGGCAACGGCGACAGCGGCAGCGGCGGCAACAACGGCGGCGGCAGCAACAATGACAACCGACCGGCGGCACCAGCTAACGGTTGGTTGTCACCTATCGTTATTGCTACTACTTCCACTACTATTATTGTCACTGTCGCTGTTGCTGCTGATGTTGCAACTATCCACGGCCAGATATAACCTCTACTAATACGACAACAAATGCAATCATCAATAGTGCAGGAAAGTAATGAATAATGAATAATGAGAAAAATATGAAGGAAATAGAAGGAGGAGGTAGGAAAGACGAAAGCCGGATCTAGGTCATTCATTGTCTGACGAGTATCATTGTCTTCATGATGACATATATATGGTTTACACTATTGGACGGATCACTGCAGTGTGATCGATGTGATGTTGCAGAGATCATATGGACTGTTCTTACACAACTCAAAAATTATTCATGCGAAAATCTGTGCAACAGCAATATGAATGTGAGCACATGCGAATGAATGGGAAATTGTAATCAGTAAGCAGGATTAGTTGAGCAGTGAATGTAAGATGGAAAAATGGAAGACATGAATAATGTATCTGAATAATTTAAAGGGAATGAAGTCCTCAATCGACTGTTCTGCTATTCGTGCATTTTGTTTATCTTTCAGTTTCTTCGCGGAACCAAAGAAACAAGTCTTTTCAAAACTATTTTCAGTTTGGTTTCGTCTTTTATTGTTAGTTGATGTGAAATAGCTAAATCATCTTCCGACTCAAGGAAGTGTAATTTCTTGCAGGAATTATACATAATGGAGAGAATATCACCTATTCTTTAAACAACATCCGTGACATCAGTCATTTTTAAGAAGCACTATGTAAATTGGTGATCATTTTCAAAGATTTATTTCTCTTGATCACACAGCAAATAGTACAACGAAAGATGGTACATCAACTCCGAAAAAAATTTTTCTCCCTCTGAAAAGGAAACTCATAGACGAAACTGAATATTCAGAAATTAAACTTCGAACGTGCCATGACAGCTACTAGGGATAGCAAAATATTTTATAATTGGGATTTCTTCAGACTTATATCATAAAACCAAAGACTGGTTTTATGAATGTTGATTTGCGTTCTACTTTTTGATTAGATTTAACTGCTATGAAATTATTTTCATAGCAGTTACTTGCATATCTACAATAAATACGAAATTCCTAATAATACGTTTTTTTTTATCCAATTCCAAAACCGAGTAGCAACTAAAAGGTTCAATATATTTCTGAAGAATTTTAGAATTTAGACATTTGTAACGGGTAAAACAAAAGCACCAATTCTTCTGTTTGACAATCAGCGGCGGGAATATAGTGACTTGATTATAATTTTAATCTGCAATAATAATAATCTAAAGTAACCAGTTTTGGAATTTCTTGTGCTTGCTGAAATAAGCAACTTTTGTCAATTATCTCAGAATAAAAAGAAATTTCCTTAACTTGCACTACCATTTCCTTTGTGGGACATAACTACATAAATATTTTAATGACCAATGAATACTTCCATTTATCGTGATTTCATTCTTCGACGAATTTATTCCAATCGTACAAATCAAGAATTTTAATCAAGTGAAATGAATGAATTTTATAAATATAGTTATCTGAAAGAATCTGGCAAAATAACTGACAGGAATAAAGCAAAAGTGAAAATAGCTTCGACAGAATTAATCACTTTCAAAAAAATTTCCATTTTATTATTAAAACTTCTTGTTTTAGTTAAACGGACACATTTTTCCAGAAATCTAACGAGAGGTTTTGTTCTATTTTATTCACGCTCTAAAGCTATATCAGAAGTTTAGAAATAACAAGATAAACTTCTAATATTCGCAGATAATAAAATAAACATTTTCAGCACGATTAGATGTCATGTTTTTTTTTTTAATTCCTTTTGTTGAATATTTTTTTCGTTAATTTGAGGGCATTACTCTCACTACTGGACATTAAATATTTTACTTGAAATCCAAATGAACGAGATATTCTTTCTGTATCAGTACTATTCAATAAAATTATAGCAAATCATGAATGACTATTGAGTGAAAGAATGATGCAAAGAAAGCTATTTAACAATGAGATCTATTCGAAATAATATAGTACAAATTGAGGATATACCTCATAATAAGAGACCACTCTGGATGATCTTTTCTTCTAAAGTCAGATACTTTCACCCTCACTTCTACACCTATATGAGCACCAACACTGAGAGCCAACTCCAAGCATTCTTCCGCTTCCAAAATACAGGCTTCCTAGAATAAAACATATTAATGCATCAGTGATTAGATGAGTCAAAAAGCTTTGCTTTATTATGTCGATATGTTTTTACATCATTTTTATGGAGAAGCCCAGATATGTCTATTAATTTATATAAAGTCATAAGAAAGGAAACTAACGTCGATGCTTAGTTTATTAGGATAAAAAGAAGCCAATAAGCAACAAAGAGCTTTGCCATCCGCCCAACTACTGCTAAAGTTGGTGATTTCAACAAGTGAAAATTTAGCGACCGCTTCTTGACACCAGCGAAGAAGAGTATTACGACGTGAACCTGAAATCTTATATAAAGAATTCTTTAGAAATTAACATGGTAAAGAAATGCAAAAAGACAAACCACGCTCACAACCAAGCATTAATCTTCGCCAAGCTTTATCTTCCCAGCTCTGAAAATTCTTTTCGTATAACGCCACAGATGATTTTTGAGGAGCATTAAATGTAGAACTCTGCCGCCGTTTTTGTAATTCAGTTATCCTTTCCGATAGTTTTAGCATCTCCTTCTGTGCTTCCATTTTAAAATCATTCGCTACCTTTACGGCAACCAGTAGATCTTTCTGCATTTGGTGCCACTCTTTACGTTCTTCCTATAATTGTTTACAGTAAATATTTAGTAGATGCGTTTACGAATCATCCAAGATGTGAGAATAACTTATCTCAATAATCACTTTTAAGCGATTGTTTTCGAGTACAACCTTTGATTCATTCGTTTTACTATTTTCTAATGCCAAATTCAACGTCATTTTCTCTTCCTCTAGTTCCTCAATCAATTTTTGAAGATTTCTGTTTGAATCATGCTCAGTAGATGATATTTCTATCTGAAATATATGAGCTCGACCTTAAAATATTATGCATCTTCCCACTTCTTTACATATTTGTCTAAATAGTAATAATTTTTTAGCGATATCTTCATTGCTGCAAGTCAAAGTTTTGGATCGAATAGTACAGTGTGATATAATGTAAATAAACTTCACACCATGAACTTAAATTATTTGATATCGCCAGAAGGCTACAAAAATCTAAATGCAAAAATAATCTAACCATTTTTCTAATCAGACATACTTATTACTCATGTACTACGAAAAGTCGATGCAAAGCTTTAAAATTTTGAATTAACGAATAGTTTAACTGCAATAATCAAAAATATGTGATTTCGTAATTCCACTTTTATTTTCAGATGTTATTTCCTTTAGAAATGACTTTACCTGACGAATCTGTACGATCTCTAAATTCGGATATATGCTGTACATTTCCAATGATTGATCATTTTTTGCTTCTTGATCAAAAATTTTATTTTTTCCGCTTGTTCCTATATAAGAGTAAATAAAAACACTGTTTGAGTAGAAAATTCACAAAAAAACGCTTAATCTGAAATGATAGGAATTCTAACCAGACAAGAAAAAACTATTCCTTAATTTTAGCAAATAACTAGAAATACCGCATTTTCCGTACGTAAAATCTCGATCATTCTTTTGGCGTTATGTAAAGCAACCCTTAACTCAGCTAGCTCTTCATCTGCGGCTTGAAGTTCTTCAGAAGTATTGGTAAATTTTTCTTCCATATGTGACAAAGTCTTTTTCAAGTCATTATCCCCCGTAAATTCATAATGTGATAAATCGTCGCTAACAACTGTAGGTTTATTATGAAATATTTGCGTTACATCCTCAATAAAAATAACTCGATAAGCAAAAGAAATAGCACCAAACCAAGAAATAATCTTTCTAACTGCGGCTAGAATCTTGATGCATTCATTTAAATTCAAAAATAGTAATGATCACTGAAGAAAGGAAGCATCAGAGGTTTTATTAAATTTCAAGCAATTAATCTTACGATTGCACAATACTCTGTGTCAGATCCACCACTAGAAAGTACCTGTGTAACCAGACGATTTTCTTTCTCAGATACATTCAAATATTGTCCGAAATTTTTCAAAAGCTTTATGTTAATAGGATTTTGACATATTTCTGCAATATTGTAAAATGCATAACCATAGAAGAAATAATAACGGAACAACGGGCACATAAAGTATATTAAATAATATTTTAAAAAAATATATTAATGTGAGAAAATAATGTAACAGCTTCCATCTAATCACAAATTCATGATTTACATCCCTTCAACCTATACAAGTAAAAGATATAGCTGTTATCTCAAAAATATTATACATTCAACAAAAAAAAATAAAACTAGATTAATTCAAGATGAAACAATACCCTGGAAAACTACAAATTCACCACACCTTGATTAACTGGTTTCAGTGGTATTGCTTCCGCTTTGCAAGGTTTTGGTATTTCCTTCTTCAACAGATTTGAAATATTACCTTGCTTACGATCTTTCACCATAGTTTCATCACTGTGAGTAATTCGTCTCATGTATTCTTTCCTAGAAATATTTCTAAGAATCAAAAAAGGATACTGACAATGCATTGCACCATTATCATGAATCCGGTAAAAATTCACTAAAATAGATACGGTTACTAAAAACTGCTATAGTCAGTTAGATGGTCAGTTTCCTATTCTTTCATTCCTCAATCTTTTTCATCGAATATGACGAAATTAGCAAAGTGATGAAGTGTTTAAAATAAATAATCTTTTAATTTTTTTCTTTACACTTCTTACACTCTTATCACCTCATCATATAAAGCCTCAGAAAACCACCAGTGAATTTGATATCAGTGACAGGATTAGTGGAATAATACCAAATGAAGGAGGTATTACGACAATAATCTTCAATTTTATTACGAATATAAGGATAGGCTATCAAAATTTAAAGAGATAATCACAGAAATACATTAACGAATTATTGATACTGACAACGAAAAATAATTAAAATAACGCTTCCATAGTGATTCTCTTAAGGATTTCAGCAATGAATCCAACCGAAAACCAGTCAAATCAGCTGCCTTATGGAATATATTGTACAACAGATAATTAATAATTTGTACAAACGCACAACCAATCAGTGCCTAAAGGTTGGCCCCAAAAATCCCACAAACAGTGCTGAAGAAATTAACTATAAATATATGAAGATGTGAATTGTTTCCCTATTTAATTAATCCCTTAGAAGACAGTTGATACCTGACAAGAATCATATAAAGAGTATGCGCCTAAATAAATCAGACAAATATTAAACCAGTTTTCCATTTCCGAGACACTCAATTACACAAAACGGTGAAAGAGAGAGAGAGAGTTTAATGAGTAAATTCAGGACATCACCAAATGAAATACTTTCTTGAATCCTTGCAACCATCTAGGCGTAAATAAAGAAATTTTATTTCTTTTGTTTTTAAAATATAACTACTTCATAAACTAATTAATTGTTATTCTTTTGCTGTTGCTGCTGTTGCTGTTGATGAGTATTGGCATTTTGCTTTTTACGTCGACAAAACTTTCGATGAGTTGCCCAATGGCTCTGCTGACATTCCACACTGCAATAAGCAGTATTCCAACAGCAATGATAAATTGCTTCTGCTTCGCATTGCCAACACCTTTAATTTAAATATTTGGATCGTAGTAACTAATAAGTTAAATATTTAGATCGTAATAACTAATCCTATCTATTAAACAAACAACTGAACAATAGAAGTTTTGATTTTCGAAGACCTCTCGCCAATCTCTCCATTAAATTTTTTAATATAACAAAATTTTCTATACTTTTCCTGTCCTACACCTAAACTCACAGAAGTAGAAAATATATGAAGTTTTAATTTTTATCCTCAATCTGCAACTGAAAAGAGCAATAATAAACCATCTGAAATAACAGTAAATTATGCTCACCACTGCTTTTTCTTAATATTTGATATTTCTTTTCTATGTTTTTCAGCCATTTTACCTAATTCAACTTTCAAAGATTCGCGATACTTCTCTTCCAATTCCGCTCTGTAACAAGAAAATCAATTTTATTAAAAAAACTCAGCACTATTATTAATAATAGAAAGTTCAGATCGTCACTTACCTCGTGGTATCTAATTCATCTTTGAACTGCGTAAGAAGTTCGGTCCTAATCTTTGCTGATCAGAAAGAAATTCTTGATGAAGCTGAAAATATGCGCATTTAACAGCAATTTCTTCCTCAAGTTTTTTTCTTATTTACCTCTTGAATCAAAGTTAAAAAGACCACATCATTGTAAAATAATCAAAAATCTATGAGAATATTAAGCTTAAGTAAGAACAGTCTTTTACTTTCAAGCTTTTTGGAACAGAATAATCATAATCCCTTATCTTATTGTAATCCTGACCATTTTCAAGCAACCAATTTTGTAAGCTAATAAACATACCCATACTTTTTTCCAAAGTACATTTCATTTCAATACATTATGTAATAATAGTCCAATTAAAAAATGGATTCAGACTTACCC
The DNA here is from genome assembly GCA_024305405.1 of Dirofilaria immitis. Lineage (NCBI taxonomy): Eukaryota > Metazoa > Nematoda > Chromadorea > Rhabditida > Onchocercidae > Dirofilaria > Dirofilaria immitis. Next base: position 8,382,526 of record JAKNDB010000068.1, read on the forward strand.
GTTCAGTCATTTCAACCAGTAACTTCTCCCTTGACTGCTGATAATCTGTGAGCCAATGTCTTTGCAAGTCCATAATCATTCGCTTCATGCGATCATCTAATACCCAGTGATCGTCATGCATCTCACCCTCCGCTTCCACAACCATCATACCCTCTTCAACTGTTCGATGGTTTCGACCATCTTTAGGAACATCTTTTCCATCATTCATCATTTCAGATCTAAAAAATCAACACATCGAGCAGTAAGATTTTCAAAAACCTCATATTCTTTGCATCAAATAATTCAAACTATTGAGCCACATAATACAGTCTAATTTGACTAAAATTTAACATAATACCATAAGTGGTGTCTAATTTATATAGGAAGACAGAAATGAAACATTCTGACAAAAAGATATGTCGAAAGAGGGGGTTAATAGTATAGAAATGATGATGGTGATATCAATAATTTATGATGACAAAAATACATTTTACAATATATCGACATTTATTAGTGATACACTTTACAAATCTGTTTCTTCTCAAGCCATTATTACAACATTGACAGCAGTATGCTACGAGCATAAAGCAGTGGAGAGAGCAAGGCTATGTCACTTATGTCCAAGGATACTAGAATAAAACGAAAGAAATAAACCGAAGAAACAATCACCTGTTAAGAAGAATATGATGATGCAAATCGAATCACCCGCTAACGATTTGACTTTTCACAAACGGAAAACGACTCGAGCTTTTCTTTCAATACACCACTGGTAACTGGTCATATCTCAAGACGATGAAGCATTCCTATTATAAATCCAATCAAATAAACAGTAAGCTAACTAATCAATGCCTAGAGTTTTTCAACTTTCTTTAGTAAAAATAATTCTGAGCATATGATTGACCATTGGTCGGGGAGGGTATAGTCCGAGAGATACCATTTACAAGCAAGCATCGCTATCCATTAATCACACACATAATTTACTATTTTAATTAAATACTTCAACTATCCACTTTTTCTATAGTCAGCACACCCAATGAACGAATCGACATAACGGTAAATGATACATTAGCTAAAGAACTACGTACACTCTTCTCCTCCTCCGCATCTTGTAAATGAGACCGCGTTTCTATATCATTCTCCACTCGATTCTAAATCGCGTCCCCGTAATTTACTGAAATCAAGGCGTGAATGAAAATTCGCTTTCTCGTATGTGTTATGCTACGGTAGAATTAGGGTTGATGTATTAATTCTATTTTGCCATAAAATTATGCGTATATCTTTCGTGAAAAGTAGCGTCATTAGCTATCTGATTGGTAGACCAGAGAATTTTTAGTTTTTCATGATTTGTCATCAAACTTTAAGAGAAGTGATCTTTAGCTTTATTATTCTGATCGGGATTTCATTCATAAAAAGAGAATAACTCATCATATGATAAGTGACTTATTTATTGAAGGTAATAAGAGAAATGAGACGAAAAAAATGACTTGATGCAGAATTGGATTGTAGTAAATTACGAGTCTTATGGGGAACACATTATGCTGTTTGCATGATTCTTCATCTGCTACAAGAAGCAAAGAAGTGATGTACAATGTCAAACAGGCCAACCATGAGGTTAGCTCTTTAAGTCTGTAATGTAATTGAAGATTATTCGAAGATAGTGTGGATATGAGAACTTAATACTGTCAATTTCTTATCACATATTATGTTAAGCTTCCAGAACTGTTTCTATTTCTATTTATCAGATCCCTCCAATGTAATGATAAGATGCAGATTTTCAAATTCGGATAGGAATTAATAATAACATTTGTCGAATGACTTTGTTCGATCTGCTTGATTAGCAAATGTTCTAGCATTTTTTGTTTGCTCTGAGAAAAATTTTTAACATATGAGTAATAAAAATACTCTTTTAGTATGTGAATCAGACATTCCCGAGAGATGATACTTCAACCAATTTTCTTCCTCATATTAGTGAAAGAGAATTGCCTGATGGTAAGTAATACTGTTTTTGAAATTAATTTTTGGATAGGTCTCATTTTTTACTTCAGGCTCATAAAAAGTCTCCCGATCGCAAATAGATATGTTGATTTTAAGAGATTGGTGAGGACCCATCAACGCAGCCGATGGTTAAGCCAATATTCATGGAACGAAGCCGAAGTGAAATGAAGTGTTAGTTCGTAATATTTCTAGTTTCTCTTGTTTGAATACAATACGAAATTCCTGAAGTCGATTTTAATCTTGGATTTTTGTGTGGTGGTTGGTTTTATCACGAAATTTGATTCGGGTTTTGTATTTTATGCAATTATCATTGACAGCTTAATTATATAGCTTGAACAAGCTCTATTTTTTATTTGTAGTGGTTCTTTGTTGATTTCTGTCCTCATCGTTTTATCAATATTCATCGGAATACAGAAGGCAAAACTTTATATAAAAAAGACTTTATATTCTTTTTGATATAGAGCTAATTGTAAAATGAAGTTTGATATCCTACATAATATCACAGAGCTTGATTAATTAGAAAGATAAATGATTATTATCAACGCTGCTGAAAGTATCATGTATAACATTTCAAAAAGTTAGCTGGAATTGTTAATGAATCGATATTTTTTCAATTCTAAAATCTGTGAAATTATAATCTAAAGCATTTAGTGAAGGATAACCGTCGTTCGTTCTACGTATTGGATGCACAAAGCCTGACCACTGTCATCTCGCCGTTACAAAAGTCGAACAGTTGTTCAACGATATTTCTCGATGACTCGACTATTTCGCAGCCAAATTTGAAAAATACTATCAAATGCATCTCATTAGCTATTTATTACCACATTGTGAATCGAAAAATCGTGCTCATGAGAGGTTGATGGAAATTTTCGAAGAACGGTTGCATCCAATCACGGTAAGATTTCTTTCTCAGCTTTTACCAAATCACTTGAGGCTTTTCTCAAAGCTAAGGAAGTGTAAATTGACTAGAAATATGATTAAAAACTTAATTTGATATTGTCTCATATCTCGATAGACTGAGAGATCATTTAGATATTATGAAATTGATTTAGGCATCTGATTGCTATAGAACAAGGAATGACAGGACATGGACACTTAAACTTGTATAATACCGTTCATATTTATGATAGAGCGATTAATTTTTCGTTTTCTCAAGATGCTGTAATTTCAGAGGGATCCGGTTCCAATCGAAATGATGTCGAGAGATCCTGATCATCGGCAAATATATCGTTTTATCAGGACTCTTTTCCATGCTGCTCAATTAACAGCAGAATGCGCAATAATAACTTTGGTACTTACATTTAATCTTTCTTCGTTTGGATGAGATGTTGCTGACGTATAAACAGATACTATATTGATCTGTTTTATCTAATTTATTATCAGGTATACGTAGAGCGATTATTGAATTATGCTGAAATGGATTTATGCCCGTCAAACTGGCGACGAGTGGTATTAGGAGCCATTATGCTTGCTTCAAAAGTATGGGATGATCAGGCCGTCTGGAATGTTGATTACTGCCAAATTTTAAAAGATACTAATGTTGATGACATGTAAGTCATTTGGTTATTATAAAAATCTTGAGCACAAGTATATATATATGCTTCTGTAACTTAGAAATAAGTCTTTATTACAGGAATGAGCTGGAGAGGCAGTTTTTAGAATGCTTGGAGTTCAATATTAATGTCCCAAGTTCTGTTTATGCCAAGTATTATTACGAATTAAGGACGTTAGCCATGGCTAATGATCTGCAGTTACCGCTGCAACCATTATATAAAGAACGAGCGAGGAAATTAGAGGTTTACATTTGTTTCACACTCTATTACGTATTATGCAGTAATCAGAGTATAGCAATCGATAGTGTGATAGACAGATTGAATACCATGAATCCATTAGATCTTAGAAAATCATATATCGAAATGAATTTCTTTTACATTGGGAAAATGTTACATTAAACGATCGGGCATCACGACGAATTATGAGTTGTTGACCTAAATAAGTGACAAGCTTAGAATTATTTAGTTTAAAAAACTATTATTTAGTGACTTTCTTAGTTAAGAATTATTGTTTACCGATTTTTATAGGCACTCAGTCGAGTCTACGAGGATAAATTGCAACCTGATTTACGAATCATACATCGAAAAAGTTTTTCGGCTGAAAAATTATTGATCAGGGAATACCATACTCCAGTTGTCATATCCTGATGTCTTATATGCCTTTTCATTCTTATGTATAATTTTTTGCAAAGAACTTTATGATATAGTATTGAATGAAAAAGAAAAAATTTTCAAAATACCGTGAGTTATGAATGCAGTTATTTCTTACTTCCGTATAAAATTGAATGGTTGTAAGACAATGGTAAAAGTTCATTGTTTCACATATCAATATATACGTAATGGATAATGTTGTAATGCTTTGCTTTTGTTGCCTTTAGTTATTTTTAAGAGGCAAATGTCATTTAATGGTTTCGTCAATCTGCACTTTCTTAACAATTATTTTTTTATGACTTTATTATGTATCCTAGTAATCTGGAACAATTGCGCATAAGTTAAAGCTGATAATCACCGTTCGGTATAGAAACGACTTCCTGTACTCTCTTCTTGGCATTTCTTTCTATTCTACTTATTGTTGCGTGTTTAACTCTTCTGGATTATTGTCTTATATTTATTCATCATTTTGTTTTGTTTTTTCTAGTTTTTTTTTGCCTTTTTTCATATATAATAGGCAAAATTCGCAGTTAATTGTTTCTTATGAATTTTTATTAGAAATACTCCAATTTTGTTTTGATATCTAATGAATTATCTATATATGAGAAATTATGAAATTAAGACTTTTTGTTGCGGTCTTGTATTCGATGTATATCTTCCATACCGAAAAGATATTTACTGTCTTATTATATTGCAGTGATCATAATTCAGATATATTTTTCAGTTTTGAAGTAAAGTTCATGAACTAGATTTTTGTAGAATCATGGATTCTAATTGTCATTGCGCGAATGAAGTCATCAATTTTGAGGAAAAAGTGGAAGGGATACGTTACACGATCAATTCCTATATTGATCTTCAAAAGGTTATGATTCTTCAATAAAAACTGCAGTGTTACAAGATGTAGTTCTTCCTTCAAATTTATATATCTGTGAGTATAAAGTAATGTGCATTTAATGTATAGAACCCTGTACATTTGGAGTAGGAAAACGATTATTCCATTGCTTCCATTCAGCAAGTGTTTGCTTCAAATAATACCAAAAATATGTTCCAGGTAGTAGTATTAAATGAAACAGTTGAAGGTTCTGGTGCAATGATTTTCAAGAAGTGGGATAACCGATTGGATAGGTAAAAGCATAAAATTCTACATTTGTTGTAAATGAGCAAAAATATTAGTGTATGATATACAGTAGAATTGGCTACAGGTACAATGATATCAGCTTAAAGAATTCGTAAGATTCTTGACAACTTTCAGGACTATTCGTGTTGAAAGCGATGTTGATGAGGAGTTGCTATTCAATGTTCCATTTAAAGGATATGTAAAAATAACCGGTCTTGTGTTGGCTGGCGATTTAGATGGTACTCATCCATCACACATACGTCTCTATAAAGATCGACCATCAGTAAGTTTATTTACTTTGGAGTATTATCTTTCCATATGGTTGAACAAGAAGGTAAATCCGATTTATCGTTGAAATTTATCTTTTTTTGATCATATTATACTTTTTAGATGTCACTTGAAGCGACGGTTATGGAAGCTGATCAGGAATTTTCGTTGAAACAGGATACCAATGCACAAATAGATTATCCTATGAAAGCATCAAAATTCTCAAATGTAACGCATCTTAGTTTGCATTTCCCAACTAATTTTGGTGAAAAAAACTCGAATTTACTACATTGGTTTGCGTGGGGAATATATTAAAGATATAGGACAACAGGTAAGCTGTCGAACATCAATTTTAGTTTTGTTATTGAGTCTTAAATAAATCACGGAATGATTTGTTTTTCTCATGAAGCGTGCTTTCAGAAGTGCAAGTAATATGAATTCACACCGGATGCAATATTACTCATGAATCTATTGAAAAGAGTGTTGAATGTTAACTTGTTTTATTTGATAGTCTTGTTGGTTGCCATTCAATGAATATCATACTTATATTCATGTAAAATGTATAAGCATATTGTTTTTTTTTCAGGTTTGCATCACAACATACGAGGCTAGGCCAATGCTTAAGGATCACAAAGGAGAGATTTTAGATGTTATACAGAGAAGCATCATGTGATTGAACCTCTCTCTTACAAAATGCAATTACTTTTGCACAAATGATTTATTGAATAATTCTGCATATGTATATAATGCAATGCGAATGTTTTTATGTTGCGTAGGATAAAATTATTCAAGCAAGACATCGCTGAAAGCTGAACATATAAGATGATGCGCTATAATTATCTTACCATATCTTTTCTTAGAACCTGATGATTGTCCAGTTTTTCTGGATTGCGGTCGAATAACGTGAAAAACTACATGAGCGATAATGTATGGAGCGATGATGACACATGGAAATGTTTGACAGTAGTGACATGAATAAGTATATTTTTGTAATGCATTTCTTTTCCTTAGGAATGAATCGCAATCACTTTGACGACTGGCCCTTCTTTCGGTGTCATGCCAAAGAGTAGTGAAGCCATGAAATGATTCTGGCACAAACGTTAGTTGTGAACGAATTTGGGCGTAGGAATTAAAGAATGTTTGAAATAGATTTATTCCTGAAATATCGAGAGCTGAAATTGTAATCATTTTTCCTTTGGGAATGATGCAAATTGCCGAATCTATTCGGTTAGCGAAGCGTTTATCAGAGCAGTACGAATGACAGTCAGCTTAACATTACGCATTGATTTTTAATCTGCATAATTTTCTAGATTTAGGTTGATGATCTACTGTTAACTTTATTGATCTGCAAGAGTTCAACTCTCAATTTTTGCACGGTTCACTTAGCATTGTAATGATCAGAAATCTTTCATATTTAGATTGTAGGTTTTCTGAAAATATGAACAATTGCTTTGAAGTAGTTTTAAAAATTTTTGCTGGAGCAATATAGATAGCCCAACAAACATTAGGATTGTAGTGGGTCACGTAATTCAGTATGCTTTTATAAGTTTCTGTCGCATAACAGTTTTTCAAATATACATAAACGCTTCAGAAACATCCGAAAAAACTCCCATTTACATTACAATTCCAAATGTGTATCTAAAACTCCATAAAGGAAATCTATTGCATCGGCATGTTTTCATTCAAGAGCCGCGTTATATTGCAGTGAATTTTGACAACGGTTTGTTTGTGCGTATGATCGAGCTTATTTGGCCTGTGGTGTTTCATTGTCGGTTTCGTCACGGAGGTAATGGATAGGTTGACGTGGTATCAGCCAGGAGAGTATGTGGAAGATATAATCATTCAAAGCGGTCACGTAGGTATATATGACGGGGATGTGAAACAGGTATCATTAAATCTTCTGTGATTTTTTATCTCTTATCTCTTGAGAAAAATTAAGGAATTATAACACTATAAGCAATTTCAGACAATATATGAGCATGGAACTGCTTCCCTCACATTGCATCGTATAATATGGGCTGATTCTAATGATCCGGTAAGCATTGCACTTGCCTTTTCAAACTATTTTGTGTTTTCTCTCTTCTTTCTGCATTCTGATTGCGATATTTAATGCGAGGCTATATCTTTAAGTAATATAAAACTTTTTCGTAATTATGGCTAAACTTCTTTCTTTAGAGCTGCTCTCTTGTGAATATTCTCATCTTTTACTATAAATTACTCCAATGGATCATGATTAGCAAAATTGCATTCAGTATTTTTTACAGGACTGTCGTTTGATTTTGCATCATTCATTAGTAGCTGGCATTGAAAAGCACCACAAATCGGTGTTCCGTCGAGGTGGCAAAATCATTCTTTCTCTACATCCCAAACCACTGGGACAACAACGAGGCCCTGTATTATCTTCCTTTTTCAACTATATTCGTCTTGTTTTTCGAAGTGGTGGAGAAGATGAGGTAAAAATGCACATAGGTTTCACTTTTTTATATGGATGTCTTCTACACATCAGCAAATAAGTTTTTCTCAGGAAACATGCTATCCTCTTTGTTGTTTCATAATAGATTTTAATTGTTGGGGAGATATCAGTTTTGAGAACTTTTTGATTTTGTTGGGATTTAAAACTTCTTTCCAATTTTGGAAAGAAGTTCTAAATGTTTTTAACCTGCAGTATGGAAAAAATTAGGAGCTGTTCTATCTTATTTGAACCAGTCTAATGAAAGCAGCAGTAGTGTTTTGAACATGATGAAATTCACCGGGATATTTCCTTTTTTTTTAATATCCTTTATTTTACCAGATTTTCGTTTGCAGTTTTTTGAAAAATACAAGGAAGCACTGGGAATGAATATGTGGGAACGAGTATCTTCTGGATTCGCAATGTCAAGTACTATTACTGTATGCCTTAATATTTCTCCAGATTCATTCATCCGATTCAATTAATTTGTTCCAAATTGAGACATTAACTTTAAAACTCGTGAAAATGAGAATTGAAATGATATTTAATCAAGGTTATGTAGTTAGCGAGAAATGCACTGCAGATATAATAATTTTATTTTTATATAAAAAATTTTATTTCATGTCTTCATTTTATGATTTATACTGTTTTATATTTTAGTTGCGAAACTGTAATACTGTGATGCCGCGAGCCGTAGGTATCGCAGGGATTGAGAAAAGACTTGCTGAGAATCATCATCGTACTCATGAAAGCATAAACCAGGTATTGCCTTGTATTTAGTACATATTAAGTTATTCTAACAGTTTTTCAATTTAGACAAAGCAAATTTTATTTTAGGCCTTTGAAGATATGAATCGTTTGATGGAATATGCGCGAGAGATGGTTTCTCTTTCGAAGGCCATCACTGATAAATTACGAGCAAAAAAGGAGAGATAACTGATGATGAAGTTAGTGTATCCCATCTTTAGTTTTGTTTTCTAATTCAATGTATCTGATTGCTCTCTTCAATTCAGACTGTACGCTTCAAGACCTATTTGCTTAGTCTGGGCGTTAGCGACCCGGTGACAAAGTCAGCAGTCGGCAGCAATGTTGAATATTATGAAAAACTTGCAGGAGAATTGGCTGTTGTGTTATATACTCCTCTGAAGGTTCAATATTTCGAATTTTTGATACACTTACAAATATGTATTTCAGCATATTATAGTAATATATTTCTAAATATATTCAACACATTATGGTAATGTGGATTTGTGTTTATCCAGGAATGCGGTGGTATGATGACTTTATCAGACGTTTACTGTCGTGTTAATAGAGCTCGTGGTTTAGAACTCTTATCACCAGAGGACATTTTAAATGCATGTGAGATGCTGAAACAAACAAATTTACCTATATCGTAAGTTAATTATTGCAAGCTTATCTAGTTGTTAATTTGCTTTCCCTTGTTGATTAAGTTGTAAAAGGTATTCATAGTTAATTTCTAATAAAGAGAATGAACAATAGTGAAGTATGCTTTCTCTTGTATATATGAAACATTAAAAGCATGTAGATATGGCGTTTCAAAAACTATGTGACTACAATAATGCAAAATTTACCAAGTAAAATTTCGGAATTTTTCTTAAAAATAATTCGGAAGATTGGAAGAATTTATTATAGTTTGAATCGTTTTGAAAGCGGTGTCATAGTTGTACAGTTGAAAGAGATGAGTGTAGAGACTACGGTTGAGAATACTGCAGAATTAGTATTGGCCATGGGCACTTGTAATGCTACGAAACTTGCCAAGTGTCTCGGTATCACAGTAATCCTTGCGAAGGAGAGGTATGATCTTTCTGTTTTGAGGCACTGTAGACTTTTACCAAAGAGTGAATTATTCAAATAAATTCAGATAAAGATTTTATAGAATACTGATTCTCATTCTTTCCACAACTTGCGGTTGACATAGAGCGGAAATGTTCCGATCTGTAAATATCTTAGTACTTACTATTAATCAGTGGAATTAATGTTATGGTGTGCGAAAAAAATTTATAACTAAATGAATTGCGAATGCGCGTCCTGCTATTAAATATGGGTAGATGCTTATTTCACTAAAAACTTCTCGAAAAATTTTGCATTATTTTAAACTTATCAAATAATTTTTAAGGTTGCTTGCAGCGGAAGCTCAAGCGAAGCTCTGCCGTGATGATACCGTTGAAGGTCTTACTTTCTATCCAAATCGTTTCATAACTTTATGCTGACATCTTACATGATTTTATTAAGGATATGATTTCTCTGTTCTGACTTTTTTTTAATCAGAAATTTTTACTTGGTATTTCATATTACTTTCATATTATTCTTTGGATCTCAACTATTTCAATATTATACGTACAGTATCCCGTTTTTATTCGTTCGTAGAAATATTTTTACAAGTTCTTAAAAATTGATTTCTAGTCCTGTAGTTGTTTCAGACTTGGTACGTTTTTGAATATATGGTCCAAACCAATTATTGTTTTCTGATTGACTTGTCCTTGCTTATCTTTATGCAATTCAAAGTATATTGTTTATTGTTTTTATAATAATTTTTTTCAGTATTGTATTCTGTTTGTGCGTATTAAGATAAGTAGTTTGTTTTAATGGGATATTTTCTGTGTTATAATATGTTATTTTGTTCTTATGCGATTTCGGAATTCTTTTTTATTGTATGTTTTATTTTATATTTAACAAATACTTTTTTTTCGCTATGTTTTTTGCTGGTTTTAATGGTAATAAATGATTTTTGAAAACATTCAGAAATTTGAAACTGGGTTCCCATTCTTCGTTTTTATATGTACTTTTTACTTTTGTGGATATTTTATTCTGTTTTTTGCGCCACTCTAGTTGATTGATTAAGGCGGCCACGTGAATGTTTTCAAATTCATTTCATCAAAATTTTTGGATCCATTCGAAAAGGGTGCAGTTGGATTAGAAATTTTAATTAGTTTGAGAGCGAAAAATTTGTTCAAAAATGACAGTGGCATGTATTTGTACCGCTCTACTGATTGCTGATGGCATTAACATGAATTTTTTCAGGTCATTAGTAATTAGTCAAGAGTAGTTCGTTGCAGTAGGAAAAGCAACAGATTTATCCACTTCTCTAGCATTTTCTTTGAATTAATCTGAATGAACAAGAATTCTGTTCTAGTACTCAGAAGTTAATCAGAATTTGAGCAGTTTTTTCCGTATTACAGAATCGTTACAAAGGGAATTTTGAGAGTTGCTTAAATGCATTATGTCTGAGGAGACGCTTCTTGAGTCAGAAGAACATTATGAGGAGCCCTTGCCTCCGCACGATGAAGAAGATAGTCTGGTGGAAAGCAGCGATATATATATAGCTATAAACGGCGAAAGTGAGCAAAATATTAAACCTGATGCAGCAGCGCAGGTTATCTCTTTGCGATTTATCCTTATATTCCCGTATTTTGTTTTTAAGTATGCTTGATTATGTTTTTTAAATAAGTTTTTCTATATTATTTGTTTTATCTGTAATGGATAAATGAGGAGGGTTAAGGTTGTGGAAGAGGATGCATTGTTGGGTGATGATGATGACAGTGACGATGAAGAAGTAGTCGTTACTATTGGACAAATTAAACAAAATGTTCCATTTTCTGCTGCTGTAAGTCTGCATCTATTTTAAGAAACTGAACATAGGAATGAAAGAAGATGAGTTAAAGGAAAACTCATCGAGTACTTTAATTAGTTCTGTAAACAAAAGCATGATATGATCAGTTTTTGTATGCATGCTATGCTAAATAATAGATTCAGAAAGCAGCTGGAAGTAACATTGGAAAGCTTGATATAGATGGAACTCCGACAATCAATGGGGAACCAATATACGATTTAGATCTGGCACAAATGGAGGAAAGACCTTGGCGAAAACCTGGTGCCGATATTACGGATTATTTCAATTATGGATTTTGTGAAGGTTGTGCTTTAGAAATATTTTCATATGGTATTCTTATATGAAATACTTTTATAAGAAAGCGATTTACAGAAACGTGGAACACGTATTGTGAAAGACAAAGAAAATTGAGATCTGAATATGGTACACAGGCCTCCGTCAACAAAGCTCTTTTTCAAGTATTACTCTTGTTGCTCCTATTTCACAAAATACTACTTTAACAGGTAATTTTGGTTGATGTATGTTAGATTTTATTGGTATTACTTTTTTTTGCTTACCGAACTAATTAAAAACATTACGAGATAATTAATTTTTTCGAACTTTCTTCTTAATTCCATTTTCAGTGAATGGCGCTGATTTTTTTTGAATGATTGGGAGATTTGGTCGTTTATATTTCGGAAAATGCTCCATAAGGGTAGTATAGAAGAATCATGTTTCTTGACTTTATTATTTATTTGTTTTCGTTAAGGTGGTCGACAGTTACAAACAATTCCGATTCTAGGGCAGGAAAAATCATCAATGGATCTCAGCAGTTTCAAATTAGAAACAGTGAGTTTGAAATTAAATCATAGAGATGAAGTTTGTTAAAATATCTTTAAATTCCGCATATTTAGAATCAGCAGCCGATAATGCGCACCGTGTTGACCGGTGCAGCACCGAGAACAGTTGGTTCTGGTGGAACTTCCGGTACATCCTTATCTGTTTCTGTATGTTTTTTAAAACTTTATCGCTGAAAAAGAATACATCTTCTTTATAAACTGACAAGCAGGAATAGCATACTACTTATCCTGCTTTTTATATTATATTATCAATTTAGCAGATTTGAAACCTTATCGGTTAGCCAATAAATATAGAATCATTCCTGAGAACCTTGTCTTTCTCATTATTCCGACAAATCTTCGTATTATGTAAAAAAACATTTAAATGAAATCCCCATTATTTTTCTCTTTTTTCAGACAGTTAGTGTTCTGGATGGCACTAGCGATGGAGTTGTGGCACCACTGACTCCAGATAGTTCGGTTCCTCTTTAACAACTGCTGCCGCCACAACAGGAACTCCAGATTTTACAAAAGCTCCACCAGATTTCTCTAAACCACCACCTGTCATTGATATCACAAATGTTGCTAATAAAAAGTCAATTTCTAACTTCTTTATTAGTATGCTTTTAATTTGTTTCGATATTCCAATTATTTGTTCTCAATTTGTTCATAGATTAATTTTAGTAATACATCAATACCGACAGTCTCAGCTCTTTCCAATCTCTCGGTCCCAGCTAACGATGGTCCTCCAGGAGTGGATGAACCAGCACCACCTGGTTCATCTACGCCGCCATCAAGTTTCAATGATATAAATGCACGACATATTCCCACAGTTGATACTTCCGTACCGCCGCCTGGGTATTTGTTTTTTATTGCTCTTTTGCCATTTCGTAATCAGTTTTTTTGTAAGTCATCAAAATTCAGAGTTCTATTATTAAAAGTACTGGTTTCTGTTTGTATTGTAGCACATCAATTCAGGTTTAATCCGATGTTGCCTCCACCAGGAATCGGCGCACCACCGCCAGTAAGACTTGGATTACCGAATACGAATGTGCCTCCACCTGGTTTCAGTGTACCTCCTCCTAACTTCTCACAACCACCACTCAATTTTCCACCACCACGATTCGGTAACTTTATGTTCTAATGTTATACAATTCAAGTTAAAACTTTCGAAGTGTTAATTAAACATAGTATATTTTAGGCGCTCCAACAACACTTTCAAGGCCTCTGCCATTAATGTCTCGACCAACTTTCCCACCACCTGGATTGGAACGTCGAGAACTCAAAGATGACGATAAAGATCGATCTGATCGTGATCGTTGTCGTGAACGTGAAAGAGATCGTGATTCAGGTGACAGGTATATTTTTCCTCAGTTTTAGATAATTTCAAAAGAAAATTTGTCTTATAAAATCCATAATATATTATATTCGTCTACTTTTGACAGGTTTTATATTCACGGGTTTCCCTGAGCATGCATTATTGTTTTTTGTTAGCACCTTTCTTCATATCCGAAATATTATGAGATTTCTCTAGAAAAAAAGTTTTGTTCGTGAGACATGTCGAAATTGCTACTCTTCTGGTTTTTGCAGTGGAGAAGATGATTATAGCAGTAGTCGACGAAGATATCGGAGGAGATCCAGGTCGTATTCTCCACGGTATTGGTTTGTCGCTTTATTCTTTTCTCGACTGATTCCGGTTTTCTGTAAACTTCTGAATAAGAATCTTAATTTTTTGATGATTTTTAAAACTATTGTTGTCGCTAGGTCTTCAAGACGACATCGCGATGACCGAGAGAGGGATCGAGACTCAGAAAGATATCGAGAGAAGGATCGTGATAGAGAATCGCGATCTAGACGACATCGTTCCCGAAGTAGTTCTCCTTATGAAAGTTAGTTTTATATCCAGCTTTATGACTAAGATTTAACCTGTGGTTTGTTGGAAGCTGATGCCTTTATGCAAGCACAAAATTGAGCTTTTTTCTCCCATACAGTAGAATCTTGAGAATTACTTAGTAAGCCGTTGCTACCATTTGACTCTTATTTATTTTGGTTTTGCGTATATGCTGTTTGCATTTAGGAATAAAAGTGATCAATAAATATATTTTTTGTGAAGTTCATAATCTGATGAAAACTGTTCACTGATCCCCTGCCACATACCAAATCATCTCATTTATACTTGAAAACATTGTTAGTTCAATCTTATATTAGGCTCACGCAGTTCACGAAGAAAAGAAGAACGCGACAATAAAGACAAAGAGAAGCGTAGAAATAAGAAAGAGGAATCGGGAACGCGAGCGAAAGAAGAGCCTATAGAAGAAAAAGATGATGATAAAAGAGAAGGAAGCGAAAGAAAAAAGATGATTCAGAGAAAAATGATCGGGATAAAGATAAAGGCAAGGATAGAGACAGGAAGAAAAGGTTATATTTTATTTCTTAGTTTCTTAAGGATTGAGAAAGAACATAAAGTGTATGATAAAAACCATCAATCGGCTATGATTCTTTATTCTGTAAGATAAGAAAAGAGAAGTACTCGTATGGCATAACTTCTTGGTATGGTTCCAGTTTTGTGTAACTTTTGGATTTAAGCAAATTCGGTTTTCTTCGGTATAAGTTAAGTTGCTAAGATGGCTTTTATCTCTTTTTGAAATTTGTCTTACTCTGCATTATATAAAGACTTTATTCCAGACGTCACAGAAGCGACGATGATAGCCCAGACAAACGAGAGAAGGAGAAAAAGATGAAAGTGAAAGAGGATCCATCAGCGTAACCTATTCACAAAATGCTTTCTTTCCGTTTAGTTATTCGTTGTGTAGTTACTGTTCTTATATGGCCCGAATTTTGTGTATTCATGGTTCACAATTAATGAACTTATTAAAAATCTGTGTTGTTTAACATTGAATATGTGGCAGAATAGTATTTAAAACGATAATTCCGCTGATAAAAAGCATGCATAGTTAGTGAATATTATATAATGATTCAAGGATTTCTACTCTTCGACATTGAAATGAGGGAAGTAATTGTAGTGGACTTTGCTTGTTTGCTTATAAGCTTTTAAAATTATATGCATTTTAATTTCTGGAGAAGTTCAACAGCTTGTTTAAAATAAATGTTAAAATTGGTCTGATGCAAATGATGGAATTATAAAATAAAGGCAATTCAATTACAAGAAACAAGTGTAGATTCGTATGACAATTACATTCACCTTATAAATTTAACAGTAAAATAACAGAAACACAATGCGTTGTAAAGGAACATATTGGGAAAGTAAGACTACCCGGGGAATCTACGCCATTTCGTGGTTTTGTTCAAAACTCATCAGATGCTTGTTCTAGATTAATCTTCAGCAATTTATTATGGAGGCGGGATATATATAATCATACGAAAATCTTATAAATCTTGTAATTAGGATTCACTGACGTTGGTAGAGGCGTTATGATGTCCTCCGGATTTAGTGAATCATTTGATTCATCAATTTTAGATAATTGACTGAAGCGTTTTTAAGTATAATTCACCACATTGGGAAATTCATTGATGAAAGCAGCTGCATAGAAATACCCGCAACAAAACAAGTGATCCATCACCATGTTCACAAATCTCGTACCAAACAGATTATGGTTAGTGCGAAAAAGTGAAAAAGAAATTGCACAACAAGTACATACAATAACAGATTGAATTGGAAGATCCCACATAAGGTTGGTACCGAAGAAGCGAACTTTTCATATATCATTTCAAAGATATACAACTAATAGGTATATTGCAAAAAATGAGTGAATGGGTACTACATCAGCTGATTCACCTATTTTATATATATCTCCACGAGCGAGCACTCTGCTATTAATTTCTGAATCGTTCATTTGCAGAAATATCGTAATCTACTGGCAGCACTACTTACAAAACAAGATTTAGCTTCTGATCAAAAGCTCCTCTCGTTTCAAATTTTAATTTGAATTGATGATAAAGATGGTCCACTAAGAAAAGGTCTTTTAGCTGTACCTGTTATTTTTTGAGTGTTGTCGCTCAGAAAAAAAAAAGTATTCTAAATGACTAAAATCTAAAGAGTACAGAGCATCTCCTATCATATATGTATGACGTGATTAATTAGCATAAAGAAATATGCAGACAATACCGCTTTATTAGTAGTAATGGTGCATGTGGTACTCTATATGGATAATCTCTTTGGATGGTGAAAAATCAGTTCTGATACTGCATAATCGTTGCACATATGAATTCCACAATTAACTAACTAATTTTGAAGCAAAATGTAAATACCTGAGCGGTGAAGTTCCTGAAAAAACTTGTAGAAAGTGCGGCATAAAACGACAAGGTTGATAAAGAAGGGAAATCGCTATTACACCAATCCAAAACTAACAATGAAATGATTAACTATAAACGGTAATAGGCCATCATTCGAACACTAAGCTCGAGTACATGCATGCATTATATAAAATTTACATATTTAAACAAAATGAAGAAACTAATAACAAGATAACCGCCAATAACTAGAACAAATGATTGCTACAGTGCATAAGTACTTGGTTTTCTACGGAAGTTGAAGCTGAAATTGATAAATAATAATGCTGCTACTGCGGACTAGCTTGATGGTAATATCTGACAAGCTAGGACTAGACAGTTTTCGCCAGAGACCTAAACAGGACGATGCTTGATTTCCGGAGGCGCTATCTGAAAGTTAGCATTCAGGATTCGATCAATATGTTGCTCGCTATCTGCATCGACACCGATAGTCCACATCAAGGAACACCAGTTTGCTGCCCGAGCTCGCACTACTGCTCTACATATGTTTGCTAGAGCTGTCGTTAACGTGTTCGTCTCTGCAAGGGATTTTCGTTTCATTGTAAAGTACTTTTAGAAGAAAGCCCATGAACAGATTGGTATTAATCAAATAACAAATTACCTAAATCTTCATTGAATCGAATTATTTCACCACGAAGATGCTGCAATATGGCATGTCTTTCATTAATTCGACAATGCTGCAATACTTTGATCGCATCGTGCAATTCGCGTAATGCAACGTGAACTGCAAGTGGCAGTGGCGCTTCCGGAGCTGTTCCATCTTTGCCAACAATGTTACTACGCGTGCATGCTCCCTACAAAAACTATTGATGAGATATAAGAGAGTATAAGAGTTAGCCGAAAAATTATTGGAGAAGATGAAGTAAATACCTGAAGAAATCGACAATGAGACGATCGATTTTGGAAGGTACTTGGACAAGACGAGGAATGGGCATGTTATTGGTTGAAGATATCTTCTTGCCCAGATTATGTCGGGCAAGCTCCGCTTCTGTTTTCTTACGTTCTTTCTCCAGTTGGCGGTATTGCTCGGTACAGTCTTCCAGACGTAGATGCAATTCCAGCGCAGATGCTGAACTGCGATAATGCGATCTCAACTGTAAACAATATTATGCATCTCTTATGAAGCATTCAAAAGAATAGTGGAATACTGAATAAGAAGTGTTACTAACCGGTGGGGTGAATAACTTAAATACGGGTGGTACTGTTAACTGTCCACATAGATAAACACCACATAAATGCTCGTATAAGGCCTGTTGTCGTAACATTTCCGCCACAATAGGGCTCAACTCTCCATCGTCCCGTATCAGTGATCCTTTCTTCAATATTGCATTCTGACCAACTACAGGACGAGGCATCACTGAAATCAAATCTAACTAAAAATTTCTGAAATAGTATCTGCTAAGAAGGCTTAATGTTTCTTATCTTCAAATCTAAGTACTGGAAGAAGAAATTAATGATAGCATATAAAATGACTTCACTATAATTACGTAACGCCCTTCAGAATAGTGGATTTCGTCAGCAAACTGCCTACAAAATATGTGCAGACTGAGGTGAATTCAGTTTTGCATGATACAATGAAAACGCTTACTGGTGGTAGAGAGTTGGTGTAAGGGAATCGATGACCAACAATTTAGTAAATCCAATTGTTGCTGATGGTGGGGATGTAACTTATTCGATTGCTGTTCCAATGGCACTGCATAATGTGTACACTGGTTGGTACTTGCATCACATACAGCAGGGAACATCACGGGAACTCTCATTGGAAGTGATCCTTTGTTCGCTTTCACATCATCTAGTTTTGTATGCAGTATTGCATTATTCGGTGAATTCTGACTTAATGCGCCGATTCCAGATCCTGACCCAACACAACCTTCGATATTCAACTTCAGTAGCTCCTGAAGTGTAATATACATGTAGAGTATAAAGTTTAAAAGTGAGAAATAAAATCACTTCACGCAAGAAAAACGAGATGCTAAATAGTACCTGAATAAGGTCGTATTCCTTCTCGCCATTAAAAAAGGCATAGTTTGTGGTGATGACGGTATCATACCACCGGTAGGATATAGCTGAGGCTGTGATGGGGCATATGATACTGTTCTAGGTACGCTTTGTTCTGATATAAATGATGCAGATGAGGAAGTTGGCTGAGGAAGGCATGAGAATGTGGGAATTGCTTCGGCCATCTGATGAGATTCCTCTGTCGATTTCCTCCAAATATTGGCATAATAGAATCGTGTGGATGATTTTTCTAATTCGACTGGGGAAGCTTGTGGATCTGATTCTGAATGCAAACTCTCTGTATGATCACTGTTGGCACCGTCCTAGAAGTTCAGAGATTATTACTGCTTTCATGAATCACGTGAAAAACTTTGTTTTTTTCATTCAGACAAAACTTCGGATTTGGCAGTTCTTGCGTATATGAAAGAGGAAATTAATGCAAAATAAAACCGTCTTTAACAAGTAACTTTTGCTTTGGATGAAGTACAAGTAGAAATTAATGTTCTTTTTTAGTAACTTCCAATATACAATTTCTACTTCTCTTACAAATTTGATGTAATTCTCTATGCTCTTTAACAAGATCTATTTTCAGATAAAGTTCAAAGCCTACTAAATGCTACCTTAATTCGAATTTCGTAATAGTTGCTTTACTTCTCTGAATCTTAAGTAAAAGCTATCTTCAGAAAGCACAGAGAATTACATCAAATTTGTAAGAGAAGTAGAAATTGTATACTGGAAGTTACTAAAAAGAACATCAATTTCTCCTTGTATTTCATCCAAAGCATAGATATATATATTACGTTTTTTGTCTTTTCCTGATCTTTATGTTAGCCCAAATCGAAATTTTAACAATATCATCAGCGTTTATGTATATATATATATATATATGGATATCCAATATACACTAATCGGATCATATTCGTCACTTTGATAGATATGTCCAATATACACTAATCAGATTATATTCGTCACTTTGATAGATATGTCTGGCAATTTCCCATTAAAAGAAAAATGACTTGAGATCAACCTATTCTAATGGTGAGAGATCATAGAATATACAGAACCTTCAAGGTACTTTTGACTATGAAAGTGGCACCGCGTATATTCGTCACTTTGATAGATATGTCTGGCAATTTCCCATTAAAAGAAAAATTCATTTGTTAAACCTTACTTCGCATCAAAGAGGAACGAAGATAATTACTGAGATTATCTACTAATTCTCTCTCTCTTGGAAGTAATCAGTGTTAATAATGAGCAAGAAACTAGAGACGAACTTCTTCAGATGGACTTCACGCCTCCAAAGCTCATATGAATAACGATTTATTATGGGTACTTGATAATGCATCTATTACTCTAGTATCTTGCTTCTCGAGAAATGAACTTCTTAGTTAGGAAAATAGAAATCATCTTTGGATTTCAAGGTGTATATCTTGAAGTCTTTCCATTAACTTATTGGGAAAATATATACGAATAAGACTTGCCTGTCCTGCTCCGCTGATCCAGTTGTAAACGGTATGCCAGGGTGATGGCAAAGATTCGGGTGCATTGGGAATGGGTGACCAGCAGGAGTGAAATAGACCGGAGCTATTCGGCGGTGAAGATGAGCTGTCAGTACTCCAAAGGAAACCTTATCTTCTCCAGGTAGCATCGACGGCTGATTGAAACAACCCACGGCCATGACACTAGTTTGCACCACCAATAATTTCTGAACTGATATACCTTAGGATGGCACTCTTTCTTCAACTCCCTTTCCTTTTTCGAGATCTCTAAATGACTTGTAACGTTATAGTAAGAACAAAATGTGACAAATACGACAACGAAGATCAAGTAAGCATATCAATAAACCACCTAAGGACATGTAAGCTTCAGCAGAGATCCAAGAATGGAAATGAAATGAAAGTGGATTTTCAGATCGTTCATATTTCTTCACGCTCAGAGTACCTGACAAGCTGTAAACACGTTAGCAACAGTTTTTCTGCTTTGTTCATTGTTACTACGGCCAGCATTATGGTACGATGGAGTACGGTATGTTATGGTACGGAGTAGTGCGAAATAGGGCAAGACTCATATCGGTCCACGATTGGCACAGTATCGGTCATTACGGTCATTTATCCCTTTTTATACAAACATTTCTTTTCATGACAGAATGATTCCTTCATGAATTTTCATTATTGTTTATCGTTACTATAGTAACTTGTACTATAATCATCAACCAGGAACGAGAAAACTATCTTTCTTTTTTCTTCCAGCCAGTGACGGACAATACAATATGTCCCAATAAGCGCCAAGAACAATGTATAAATAGTACCTGCAGTATTTTCTAAATATCAATTACTGCCTTCCTAACTGCTAGTGATAAACTGTGTGATAGAAAGCATCTTCTAATTATATAAAAACCTTTGGGAATATAAATATAATCATTTTAAAACATAAAATCAATGGTAATTTCAAGTTATCGTTTATAGTATTAAAAGTTAAAATTGCAATCGATATCTAAGTTTCGTCCGTTGTCAAATATGACACAAGTATATCTTATCCCAACTACAAAGCAGATGTAAAATCAAAGAGCAAAAAATACGTGAACCTTGCGATTTATCTGGAAAGAGCATAGAAGTTCGAAATCGGTTCAAAAAGCTTAACTAGTACTCGTTATTTTTTTGTCTCAAAGAAAGAGACTGTAAACGAACACTACTGATATAAATAAAATACCACACTAATTTAATTGTTCATTTGCTAGTCTCATTAATACATACTTTCATTGCGTTGTGAATCAACTATAGGAGTTGATTTAAATACTATCATTGATCGGTGAATCATGATGAGGTTATCAGATATTATATCGAAAGCAATCATAGATGTTAAAAGATCTTTGAAAGATCTCCGATCCACTTATAAAGCCAATCATTCGGAGGAAAAAGGCCGCTATTTTTCTTCCCTGTCCTGTAATAATCTGAACATTTTCAAAAGTGAGAATAGAAATAGAATGGTTGCTGGATAAGGATTATTCATTGACAACATCAAATAGACATAAAAATAAACTTATTACACGGTATGAAAATCTCCTGGTATATCTCAGGAAGAGCTAGAAAATCAGTTTAGCAGTTATGCAAAAGAATTTGTATTCTTTACCTTTACTTAGAGTTTCAGTACAGGTATTCATTTCTTTTCTTACGCTAGCACAATCTTTGCAGAGCAAAAATTTCCGCTATCATCGATATCATGATTGAAGTTTCAGGATGGCATTAAGCTTTATCACTAACTTTTCAGGCTAAAAACTAATTAAGATATGCATAAAGATCGATTAAACAAATTCTTCAGAGGAAACAAAATTGAGTAATGAATGTACTTGATAGTTCCAATGAAACATGAAGTGAGGTTGCAATTAAAAATCACGAGAGGCTGGTTTTACTCAAGTTGAGAGGCAAAGAAGATACCATAACTGATTTTCATTCTCTTTGCATACTTGGAATTTTATCAAGGAAAGCATACTTTGCAGCAAAAAAGCGATCTCATTAATATTTGAATTGCTACACTTATTGATGCACTTTAAGTACATACTATCGAAATGTTAAAATCATTATGAAAAAAAGCCAAGAGATGTTAAAGACTTCGCAGAGTCAGACAAAACTCATCAACAGCTGGAAAGGATTTTGACCTTTATTATGAAAATGTTAATATAACTAAGGTCAGTGATAAATTTGGTGAATGTTAGCATTATTCAGAAAAAGACTGAACCTTAAATACGAGAGTTGGATTTAAGGAAGCAAATTAACGAACATCGGATTTTAGGATAGCTGAGATAGAACATATGAATGTTTTGAAACAGTTATGACATTGTGCTAATGACACAAATAAATTAAATGATTCATTAGCAGAATATCACAATCGAGCGATGATTTGACGAATTTTGCATTCGAAGATTTATATGATGGCTACATTAAAGTATCACAGAATTGCCTATATTTTGGTCAGAATCTTAGTAATTGATGGATACCATTTCAACCGAGAACATTTTGGAATAATTTTAACTGCATAGTAAAGACAGTTAGCCTGAAGGCAGCAGCAGGACAGGTAAATGTATAAATTATATTTCGCTTCTAATGAGGAAGAGAATAAAGCTGAAGAGAAGAGATGGAACGAAAGAGAGGGTTGATGGTTACAACAGAGATGAGAAGAAAACTAAAGTGATAGAGAAAGGAATCAAAAAATTCTGCTATTACACGAACGGTTCACGTTTTTCATCCAACATGCCGAATAATGCCGATACAGCAAGCTGAGAATATTTGTATAACATTGATTTTTTGCATGCATAATTTTGATTGTCTTGAAAAGCGTTAAAAATTAACATGACGATAATCTAAATGAATCTCGAAATGGCGAGAAGGAGAGAAGAGAATCGAAAAATCTATTATGATTAACATATTCAACAAAGCTTACTGATTTAAATATCATAAAATTGCTTGTTTTTTCAATAATGGATTGGTTAGTGCTTCTCTGTTTGTTGTGATATTATCATTGCAAATGTATTACTTAATAAGACAAAATGACGTCTGGATCACCAAATACTGAAATATGCCATCAATTCTGATTATAGTCTTTTTCTAATCTAATCTTTGGCAATGAATTTAATATTGTCATGGAATCATGTCGTCTGCGAAATCCTTGAAGAGGAATAGATAAATAAGAAAACTTTTCAACATGGACATACACTATTGTTGACATATACATCCCACCATTGGACAGCACTCTGTTTTGGCTATCACTTTTGATCGGATGACAAATGCAGTAAAAGTAGCGTAATGCATATTGCGTTGAACAATAACTTTCAACAAAGTGCTCTTCATTTTATATTCGACTCATGTATTTTCAAGGCTGCATCACCTCTAATACCTTTGTCTGATGCACAAATAAATAATACTTTCAAAATATCGAAGGGAATCAAAGAAGGGTGATAAGTCAAAAATTACTCAATGTCTCACGTGTACTTAAGCTTTCAGCTTCATCCCATTAGTTGGTTATCTGCTGAGAGCCTTACGCCAAGAAGGAAGAAGTAACAGCATATTAACTATGAGATTGGAATGTCAGTCGATGTTTTGCTGAATATCCATTCTAGCTTAATAGACATAGATGAATAATGCCCGTAGAACGCATTTATCCGCTATCTGATATTTTGTCACGAATAAGAAGTAGGTCATTACATTTTTGATTCTTCGTTAGCGAGAAATATTCCGAGAAAGGGTCATAACAGTCTAACGCAATAAATTTTCCAGAATATCGAAATCACCAAGCTGTATTTTCAGTATAACGCATCCTCATTTAAATCATGATATTGCATATTTTGAATCGAAAAAAACAGAAAATTCCATTCATTTTACATATTACAGAAATTGTATGCTGTTTTGTAAATTTGTCCTTCATAACTATTCTCAAGATTTATAGCAATTATTCCATGCTGGCCATCATAAACTGTAATTAAGTAACAATTGATGCATCTTATTCAAAATGAAACTTTATTGTTACCGAAGAAAAACGCATGAATAACAACAATATATATATATATATATATATATATAGGAAATGTAAAAGGTGCGATCTAGCAACTATGTTTACTGGCGATCCATCTAGAACAACAATGATTGAAGACCATAAGTAGGGAAATGGATGAAGTTGAATAGCCTCATCAATAAATATTTACTATGACAGCGTAGTTCATATATATGATGTTTCGGTAATTAAATGAGAGAAAAAAAAGCAATCCATAAAGACACCTTAGTTTGCAAGACTAGCCTAATTCATGATGTACCTATTGAATTTAAGGTAAAATCACAGCTCAATACTGAAAATGGAACGGCAAAGGAACATGTCAAAAAGTGCTGGATTAGGAGATCAAAAATTAATCCATCCGGCAAGAGGATACATTCTGTGCCTCACTTTACTTAATCTATTTCTGATTAGTCAATCTAAAAATGTGCTGCAAGAAAAGGATAGAAGTGGAAAAAAGTTTCTCTTTTCTACGGCTTTTGCAAAAATACTGGCCGATGATTAAGAATTTTGCGCGTGGATGCACTGCATTAAATAACAAACATCCACATTTCAACGTCATAAGGACGAAGTTCACAGGCATACACATAATGACCGAAAGACAGATACATACCAACCAGATGATGATTTAGTACCAGGAGGTACCACTTGTATTCAGTTACCGCACTAAAAGGGTTGAATAGAAGAGATGGCGATAGTTAGGGAGGAGACATGCACTCAATTTCAAGGGGAAACGTGTGCCGATCGGTTCGATCCGTTGCCGCCCAATCTATCTGCAGCTGTATTCGTCCAAGAAAGTGTATAACTACAGCAACAGTTCAATGGTGCCTTGAAGCAGAGCGAGACGAAAAATCAGTGTTGGATTGCTCCTTGAGAGACGATGTATTGGTGCCTTGCACGAAGTGTCACCACAGGGCACCCTCCACAGGCTATCACTCACTACAACAACATCCACCATGGAGAAAGGGAAGGTAGCTACTAGTCAGCTGTCTTCTTTTTGTTTCTTTAGACGGCCAGAGAAGAGAACTATTTACAATGTTCCAACTACAATTACATGCTATTATCAGTATTACCAAGTTTCTAGCTTTTGTCTTTTCTATCCCCATTTGTACCTTACTTGGTCATCCTTTTCCCGATCCATCTAATAATTAGTATTGTCGGGAACTCTCAAACTTATCTATTCCTTCTTCAACTAGAATAACTACATTTTGTCAATGTCAGTCATTTGATTAAAATGAAACTTTCGAGGATATCTCCGAATAACATCCATTGGCTTTCTTCCGATTATCCTGCAGCCACATATTTGACAACAGAAACATTTCACTACCGCTTCTTCCTGTAACAATTGTATGATCAGTACAAACCAATAATTGCTACATGTGAATTGAATTAACATGGAATATGGAATTCAGAAAGCTTTCATTTCAATATAGAATTTAACCTTTATATCCAGACATGAAGTTATCGATTTTTATTAATTACAAAACATTTGATTTATAAACATCCTGCATTTTTTAATAGCACTTTTTACAGAGTTTTTCGCGCCATTTTGAGTGGTGCAGAGTTACCCAAAAGCAATTATATATTATTACACAATTATGAGACTTAAAGCTTGATATCTATATCATTTTTATAAACTGATCAGCGCTACTGATCGAATCGGTTTAAAACATTTAGACATAAACAAACTAAAATTTCATTATGATATCGCAATTTCGGTTTAATTCCCATGTAAATGTCATTTGATTATAGAACATCATATGATAGATACAATAGAAACGATCTCGATTTCTTCTACAAAACGGATCGTTTCAGCAGCATCGCGAATTTTCGAGAAAATTAGTAGCTGATGAACTCAATATCTATATGATGCTATTTTCGAACATCGCTAGATGAATGTAGAACAGATTTAAAGTCCATTCATTCCTTATCGGAATATCCCTAATATATTAATGACTAAAACATATTAATGTATTAATGACTAAAACATTTTAAGAAACTAGTATGCGAGAAATATTCAGGATCTTATCAGAAGATACGCTAAACTGATATTTACTGCAAAATTCCGTTACGTAGCATAGAGATTTCTGCAACTATTTATATTTTCTAAAGAAATGATGAATTTGATGACATTTAATCAAAATAAGTTTTTGGAAATAATGAAAATTGAAATCGTACTTTCCAATGAAATAATGGCCACAAACAAACTCAGCAATCCTCCACTAACTCACTTATTGAATTTAAATTCCATCAGTGAACGGCAAAATCATCATCACCATTAAAGTATATTTAAAAACTACAATACTATTCATTTAGGAACAAGAATAATTGATTTTAAAGAATTAGAACTGCTAACAATCATTATTTTAAAAGAAAGGAATGTCCTTTTCACAGATAGAAACGTCAGGGATATATTTTGATGCAATCATAATATCATCGTAAAAGATTACATCATAGTAATCAAATGGTGTGGTCATGAAATACGATGAACATCAAAAGATCAGAAAAGTCATAACGTCAAAAGCACTCATTAACATCAATCAATCTTGGCAGATAGACACATACAATCTATTTGTGAAAAGCATGTGATGAAAAATTTGGAAAAAAAGATACCAAATCCACTTGGCTCGAGCACCTTTTTGGTTGATCTTGTATCGTTCACGTTTTCTTGGATCAGAAGTCAATAGACCAGCTGTACATAATTTTCAATTTATTGAATTAATTCGCAAATAACTTCTATATCATTAAAAATTAACAAGCATATAATTTTAAAGAGTGCCCATCCAATGATGTGTAGGACCCTCGGTTTTACCAACCACTAATGATAGTGATGAAAGAAGATACCAAGACGAAGCTTATCGAAATATTCGGGAAACAGTGCAGCAATACATAAGGAGGCACCATGTCGTATGATCCTAGGTATGACGGAAGCACCGCCGGGACCGTCCGTAATTTTACTTGTGATATCCAGTTTTCCCAATAAATCTGTCACTATCAGTGGTGCCAAGAATATTTCCCTAAAGATAATATTTAATTTTATGTTACTCGGCAAAAACCATTCTAGAAAGCTTCTTAAAGAAATGGTAAGAAAAGCTTTTAGAGATTTGCTTAAAAATGATAAAAAAATTTTGAAGATTTCTGTTATTCAGAACTTGAAATAACTAAAAGTTATATTCAAGCACGAGATATTGCCTAGCTTGTAAAGATCGGAATACATCGAGTCCATATCCATCTACTGTATATTCGCCACTTCCTTTGTCTCGTACTTCAACTTCAGCAAAAGATGCTTTCAAACGAACTTCCACTTTTGCCATTCGCCGATTTGTACCTTCCACTAACTGAACTGGTGGTATCTGAATAAAAAAGAAAAAAACAAACATGAAGTTTTCTTATCATGCCGTTATTATTTAAACAATAGATGGTAATTCTTAACTGCTATTTCTTAAAACAAAGTTGCTCAACAAATCAGTCTTCTGGGTAGTTGTTCTTGATATACAAACCACTATATATCATTTAATTAAGGTAGTTGTTCTGATATACAAACCACTATATATCATTTTTGTTTGTACTATATTTTAAACTTACTTTTGTACCAAAAATAATATCCTTAGCTCCAACAGCTACAGATTTTCTATATTCAAAAATAAAATTCCGCTCCTTATGAACACCAGGGAGCGAAACCATATAATCCAGTGAGATAATTAGATGTGCATACTAAAATGCACACAATTTACTATAAATCATACGAAAATTCCTCGGATAGAAAAACCATTCGTATTAAATCATGCTGCTGGCTTTTTTCTGACCAAATGCTTTTAAAATAATGTATAAATCATAGACATTAAATATTAAGACTCCCAAGTTTCGAGAAATACCATTTCATCCGTAATTCTCTCTTCCAGTTTATCACAAAGCATTTGTTGCTTGATCCATTCAGTGCCCATTAACTCCCTAGAACAAAGATTATGAATAAGAATGTTAGTTACAAGAATCCAATGACATATATTTGGCACTGAAATTAAAAAAACTATACATTTCATACCTTTTAAATCGTTCTCAATGGTCACTTCTTCTTTCTGCTGACAGCACAATAATCCTTGCGTTTTTGTACCAACAATCTGAAATACAGAGTATTTATTATTTTTTTATTTTTACTACATTGTTTAAAAGAAGAAAACAAACCCACCGAGAGAAGACGATAAAATTTAGGTGCAAGTGTAAAAAATAGTAGATCTTTTGGGCGACCTTCATCATCAAATTCAATTTGACGCAGCATTGGTAGGATCTCCTCAGGCGGCTTCATTACCGGTAATGCCAATTTATTTGTTAAACCAGATGGAAAAAGGTACTCCATTGCCCTGAATAATGAGTGAGCTTCTATATCAAGTACTAGCTGAGCTGTCACTTTGATCACACTTAGCCTTTTTGATTTTCCTTTGAAAACCAATCTAGGCGCATTCATAGGTTGATGTAGGTTTGTCTTTTGTAAATGAAATATATCGCGTGACGTGGAGAGAGATCGAGTCTCTACTTGCTTCTTCATTTTTGTTTTTGATTGGTTAGATCTTTCATTTCAAAAACTGTGTATTTTAGTATACTTTAAATAATGGTCATCTCGGCTTACTTATCAATGTCGTCCTGGGTGATGTTACTCAGTTCCAGTCCCAGCATGTTAGCCAAATACCGTTTACCAAGCTCGAATTCAGCCCTTTCTCGTGATATAATTTTATTCTGTCTCCTAACATCGTTGAGATAAACCTCTAGTGCACGACTTATCACTTTCTTACGATGTCGAGGTACATCGGTATCACCAGTATTTGCAAAAGTATAATCATCGGGCATTATTAGTTTGGGGACTGGCATTATTGTCGTTTCTCCTGTTGATAAATTCTGATGCCAAGTATTATTAATTCTCAGGAATCGAAAATAATACGTTCGCTGAATTAACCTAGGAATCATCTCGACTCCTGAAATTTATACAAGCATAATTTCCACAACCCTCTCTTTGATCACTCTAGGATAGAGCTAGAAAATATAACAAAATACGCAACAACAAAAACCCCAACATCACGACCCGACTTTACATATTCAACAATCCGCCACCTAAGGACGTGACCTACATTCGGGCAAATTTGAATGATCACAATCCTAATCAGCCTTTTTTCCAGCCGCGAAATACTAACTTTTTCGTTATCACCATATTTCACTGCTATTTTCCGACCCGTTCTATCCTGGATAGGAGTGGATGATAAGTTGAGCTCACATTGGGGTGAATATGTTTGGCGCATTCGTTGCTAATACATAAGTAAAAGCAATGATATATACATTTCAGTATTTCTCAAATATGCATATGCAATTTGCTGAATTTACGTGAAATGAATGAATGTAAATATAAGTGATAAAAGCTGAAAGTTGACAAAGTATGCGCTGTGCAAGTGTCGCCATCATACTAACTTAGATTCATAGCATATGATATGAAACACAAATAAATTAAGCATATATTGATCTCTTATAACATCATGAACAAATATTCTCGATTTCTTGATTTTTATTTTGTTGTTTTGCACAGCAATGATTAATTCACTTGAACTATAAGGTTCGTCGTATCGAAATTTTTGGAAGCTATTTTCCGATTATGTGGTTGCATGCGTCACTGAAAAAAAAG